>JAVJIF010014940.1:0-123167 GCA_038442645.1 Agave tequilana
GAAATAGAAATTATTTTATTTTTCAAAGCAACATTCTCTTTAAAACAAAATCATTTTTGAAGACAAAACATCATTATTTTTCAAAAGAGTTTCACAATCATTTTTAGATTTAAAAATTATTTTCTTTTAGAGAAAGGTCTAGTTGAGATCTCATGAATCCCTTTCATTATAGACCTCACCTTCTCTTGCAAACCTTGTCAAGTCTAGAATGGAAACTTTTATTTTCTTTTTCAATTCCTAGACTTTTCATTTTCAAAATCTTATATTTTTCAATTATTTTTCACAAACAATTGAAAGTTCTTCATTTAAAGCATGGGCATCAATATGATCATCACATGATGAACTAGAATCAAAACTATCTAGTTAGTATCCGAATGTACCTCAAGGGAGCCATTCCCTTGGACATATAACATTGTGAATTGGATTCTCCACTAGTCTCCTCTTCTTGTTGGATAGGCGTTTGAAGCTTGGAGGTGGTGGTTGTTGTCAACATATTCCACACTGCAAATGCGGAATCAAAGTTAGAAGCAAGCAAAAGATATTCTTTAGGAAGTGTGCTTCTAATGGCCTCAAGGCTTATGCATTGGCCACTATATGCTTGCTATCACTAAGGTAGGATTCCTTAGTAATGGCAAGGTAAACCTTATGTCCTAGGGTTTGTAAATAAACGGACTCCTAATCTTCCAACAAGAATGTTGGAAGGGTCAAACATAGGTGGGATCATGAAGTCCATGGATGTAAACTATATGTGTGCAAACAAGAAATGCAAATGTAGATTAGCAAACAAAGGATCTCACTCCTAGGATGTTAAGCCTAAGTATCAGGAGCGTAGGCTCTGATACCAATTGTAAAACACCTAGAGGGGGGTGAATAGGTGTAAGTGCTAATCTAGAAACTAAATGCGCTAAATGCGGAAGCTTAAAACAATTTTGCAATCACACTTGTTACAAACAACACACAAGTGTAGCCGACTTCCCCGTGAAGGCTCTGGACTAACTCCTCTTGATTCCCCTAAATATGGGTTGAGGTGCTATATGAAGCTCTTGTGGTTAAGTATAAGTGAGGCACACCACACAAGCATATTATAGATATGGCAATATGAAACAATGCAAGGCACAATACAAATATGAATGATATGAATGACAATAAGAATGATGCTATGCACAACACAAATAGAGAGAGGGTTAGAGAGATAATGGATCAAACGTTAACAACAAGATTGTTTCGAGGTTCGAGCCCCTAGCTCTACATCCCCGCCTTCAACACCGTGAAGGATTTCCAATCCACTAAAGGAGTACCGAACTCCTCTCTCAACCAACAATGCCACCGAGGTAATACAACCACAATCCACCTCTACCGAAGAGGGATAAGGCCCGTAGCCAATAACCAAACTCCACCTCACAATAGAGGGAGCAAACACAAACCTCAACCTCTACCAAAGAGGGAGCAACCCAATCAAAGCAAGGGTTTACAACAAGTGGTCTCTTTTAACCACAAACTCTCTTTCTTTTCTCTTTTCCACAAAACAAGATCCTAATTGAATAGGATAGTGATAAGCTCAAGTGTGGAGAACTAGGTGTTTGGAAAACAAAAACTTAAAGAAAAATACTTGGGAAACTCTTGTAAAAGATAGAAAATGAAAACCAAGACAAATCTCCCAAAATACTCTTTTCTTTGATTTTTTCAAAAACCTAAAACAAAGTAAAGATAGATCTTTTTGGCACTTAAAATCTTTTGAAAACTTGTTTAAAACACTTGTATATCAGAGAAATTTTGGCTCTTGAAATCTTAGTTAAAATCATGAGAGAAGGGGTATTTATAGCCCCAAAAGAAAACTAGCCGTTAGGCTGATCTGGCAGCCTGACAGGCCTAGCGGTCGGCCGGCCGGCCGACCGCCAACGGTCAGAAATGTGACCGTTAGGGCAACCTGGTCGACCGCACGGCCGACCGCCCAGATACAGAGAGCAGACTCTCTGATCCGGTCGGCCGCTCGGCCGACCGCCCAGATACAGAGAGCAAGGCTCTCTGATCCGGTCGGCCGCCCGGCCGACCGGCCCACTATGCCAGCAGACGTGCACAAGTCTGTGCACGTCGGTCGACCGCCCGGTCGACCGCTTGGCTGTCAGCACAGTTCTGGGTCAGAAACACTTGTTAAAAATATTTCTAAAAATCTTTTATCTCTTGTAAAAATACCCAAAATAGTTTTATCATTTTGCATTGATATATAAATATGTGATAAAAATTTTAGCTCAATATCAAGCATATGAAACCATTTTTGTGTTTTAACTTTTTAACCAAAACTAAAACTTGTATTTTATCAAACTTGTATTTTTCAACACATGAATAGGAAAGTCAAAATAAGTTTGTATAAGAAGTTTAAGCATGCATGTATAACTAGAATACATCTATTATACATATAAACCATGTAAACTTGTTTTGATCAACTATTCATGAAAACACATATCGGTTAAACTAAAAACCGAAAAACCATAAAACGTGTGTGTTGTGCACTTGAGCATATCAACTGTTCTTATCTTTACAAATGGATCTAAAACACATTAAACACTAGAATACCTAAGTCTTCTTGACGATCTTCATCTTCAAGTCGACTCGGTCCAAACACCGTGATCCAACGAGCATGCTATATATCATCTTGACGCTCGGGCTCGGGAATCACCAAGTGAAGGCTTCCAAACTCTTCTTTTTGAAGCATTCACCAACTAATATCTTGTTTAATGATCTGAGACTAAAAACACAAGATTATTAGTAAACATAACTACATGAGTTAATCATCATCAAAACTAGAGAGGAAGGCCTCCGGGCCAACAAAGATCATCTCACACTTGAGGGATTCCAACTCAATCACCTCTCACTAGAGGGATGCAAACACCACTTCCACAATCACCTCTCACTAGAGGGATATCAACACAATCACCTCTCACTAGAGGGATATCACAAAGTATGGAAGGATTACAACTTAGTGATCTCAAAGACTACAAACCAATTCTTTCTCTCACAAATAATGATCCTAATAGATAGATAGATAGATAGCTCAAGTGTGAGAAAAACAAAGAGTTTTAAAATCAAAATCATAAAGAAAAACTCTTGGGAAAAACTTTATATTGAAATATGAATAAAGATCAAAACAAATCCCAAAGACTTTCTTTTTCTTTGAAATTTTCAACCCTTTTTAAAACAATAACGATCAATCTTATGGCTCTAAAACTCTTTTAAAAACTTGTATTTAAACACTAAAAAGAATGAAATTTTGCTCTTGAAAAACTTGTCTAAATTAGCTCAAGGAATGGGGTATTTATAGCCCCAAAATAAATCTGCCTGTTAGCAGCTGGAAAGGGCAGTTTTGCCCTTTCGGTCAACCGCCCGGTCATCCGGCCCAACGGTCATATTTATGACCGTTGTGCCTCCGGTCAACCGCCAAGTCGATTGAAAAGTCACCTAGAGGGGGGTGAATAGGTGATAATGCTAATCAAAGGGCAAATAAAAATTTAAAGCTAAACAAGAATCACAAGATGAATGCAAGCAAGTTTGACAATGAATATGATGAGCAAGTAATAAGTGCAATCAAAGTAGAGTAAGAATTGCAAGAATGTAAACCAATCGCAAACACAAGGATATGTTATCGAGGTTCGAGCACCCAGCTCTACTCCCCCGCCTTCCCCAGAAGGATTCCGACCACTTCCACTATCACAAAGATCTCAAATACAATGGAGTACCCAACTCCTACAATCTTAAGAACAAGTAATTTCCTTGGTAGTCAAAAGACCACAAACTCTCTCTTTCAAATATCTCTTCCCTTACAAAGGTCCTTAGAGAATATTGAGTAGGAATGAAGCTCTTGTTGTAAGTGAAGAAAGAAAATTAAATCAGAGAGTATTTGAAAACCCTTCAGAAAATCAGTGAGAAATTCAGCACAAAAAACCAAGAAACAAGTCTCTTTTGAAAGCCTTAAACTTTTGAATTTTTAGCAATAATTGTTGTTGTAACCAATCTCTCCCCAAACACCCCTATTTATAGGAGAGGGCTAAGGTTTAGGGATAAAACATATTTACTGATGTTTAGGAGGTAATCAGATCAAAATATATCCTTAAACGAATTTTTAAACTCAAAAGACAAAAATAAACAGCTCTTAAAAATCTGCCCGTTACTGTTCAAACGGTCAGATCGGTCGACTGGGCCGGTCGACCGTAGCACAAAATTCGACCGTTATAGGCTAGCGGTCGACCGAGAAAACCTGTGAGCAAAAACAATAGTCCGGTCGACCGCCCCGGTCGACCGACAGACATGCACATGGATACGTGCATCTGCCAGAACTTCGGTCGACTGGTCCGGTCGACCGGACCAGACTGACACAGACTCGGTCGACTGCCCCGGTCGACCGGATCAGGTCAAAAATCATTTTTAGAAAAGAAAACAAAGAGGATTTTGATTTTAACAAAAATACTTTTGAACAGGGAATAGTATAAAACATAAATATATATCTGTAGGCAAAAACTTGTATGTAAAATATTTTTGTATAATTTATATGAAATTATTTTGAATGAGCATGTGCGCAAAAACGTGTGTGCTAGAGGTTCAAACCTATCCACTATTCTTTAACATACTATAAACTGAAAAACAAATTACATGAAGACTTCTTGAGCTATCTTCAAGTCTTTGAGCCATCCAATGCCTTGCTAGAGCCTTCTCTTCTATGATCCTTCCTTGATGTGCAATTTGCCTTCCTTACTTTGTGGAACTTTAGAAGTTCTTGCAATAGCTAAGCGAATGGTCTCTAAACATGGTACAAACCTGAAACTTATCTTGAATAGAATCATTAGTACCAAATAGCACTATTTGGTTTGTCATCATCAAAACACAAAACAATTTGAGAGTGTAACCTCTTGGGCCAACAATCTCCCCCTTTTTGATGATGACAAAACAAATAGGCTATTAACAAAAATATAGGGAGGAGAAAACTCCCCTCAAATTATGCTATACATAAAACACAAGAATATGCTCTAGATACCAATAATTGAAATGATGCACCAATTATTGAAACTAATATAAAACACAAAAATTGCTCTTGATACCAAAAATACCAAAACAACTAAAACACAAGAATTCTCAAAATACATGAATTCAAAAACTCATACATACATAAACATAAAACTCATAAAACAAATCTTTAAGGTTAAAGCATATAATTTATATGGAACCAAGACCAAATGAACTTATTTTTGTCATGTAAACTTATTCTCCCCCTTTTTGTCATACATCAAAAAGGGTTATGAAAAACATGTCTATTCAATAATACAAACATTAAGTTCTCCACAAATAAACGAAAATCTAGCAAAATCAAGAGGTTTAGTGAAATATCGGCTAGTTGTAAATCCGTGGAAACATAATCAATATCTATATCACCTTTCTCAAAATGATCTCTAAGAAAGTGATATCTAATCTCAATGTGCTTGGTCTTACTATGTTGATTTGCATTTTTGGTCATGTGTATAGTACTAGTATTATCACAAAATATTTTTATATGATCAAAGTGCAAATCAAAATCAAGGAGAGTATGTTTCATCCAAAGGACTTGTGCACAACAAGCCCCCGCGGCAACATACTCCGCCTCGGCGGTTGAGAGAGCTACGGAATTTTGTTTCCTAGAGGACCATGAAACAAGACAATTACCAAGAAATTGACATGTCCCACTAGCACTCTTTCTATCTACTCTACAACCCGCATAGTCGGCATCCGAATAGCTAGTCATTGAAAATCTCTAGTTTTAGGATACCAAAGACCCATTCCAATAGTGCCCTTAATATAACGAATAATGCGTTTTACCGCAATAAGATGAGACTCTTTAGGACACGATTGAAATCTAGCACAAAGACACACACTAAACATGATATCCGGCCTACTTGCCGTCAAATATAAAAGACTTCCTATCATGCTTCTATATAATTTAATATCAACATTTTTACCTTGTTCGTCCTTATCAAGCTTGGTTGTAGTTGCCATTGGAGTGTTGCAAGCCTTTGATCCTTCAAGCCCAAACTTCTTTACTAGCTCCTTTGCGTACTTGGCTTGGTTAATGAAGGTTCCGTCTTGCAATTGCTTGATTTGGAGTCCAAGGAAGAAATTGAGCTCACCCATGGAAGACATTTCAATTCTAGTTGCATTACCTTCTCAAAATCCTTGCATAAAAGCTCATTAGTAGATCCAAAAATTATATCATCAACATAAATTTGCACAATTAAAATATCATTATCAACATGCTTAGTAAAAAGAGTTGTGTCTACTTTGCCTTTAATAAAATCATTTGAAATGAGAAAACTAGAAAGCCTTTCATACCAAGCTCTTGGAGCTTGTTTCAATCCATACAAAGCTTTATCAAGTTTAAAAACAAAATCGGGATGAACATGATCAATAAAACCGGGAGGTTGAGAAACATAAACTTCTTCATTAATAAAACCATTCAAAAATGCACTTTTCACATCCATTTGAAAAAGTTTAAAATTTTTAAAACATGCAAAAGCTAGTGTCATCCGTATGGCTTCAAGCCGTGCTACGGGTGCAAAGGTCTCCTCAAAGTCAATTCCCTCAACTTGAGTGTAACCTTGGGCCACTAATCAAGCTTTATTCCTAATGACATTTCCGGACTCATCCATCTTGTTTCTAAAGATCCACTTAGTACCAATTATTGGTCTATCGTGGGGCTTAGGAACAAGGTGCCAAACTTGGTTGCGCTCAAATTGATTGAGTTCCTCTTGCATGGCAAGCAACCAATATGGGTCCGTCTCGGCTTCGAGAATGCCTTTGGGTTCAAAATGAGAAATGAAAGTAAAGTTACCACATAGTCATGGAGTTTGGAGCGCGTAGTGACTCCTTTAGATGCATCACCCAAGATGAGCTCCTTAGGATGATTTGTAGCGTATCTCCAAGCTTTAGGAAGCGGTTGAGTGCTTTCCTCCTTATCCTCTTGAACTTCACCTATAGATTCTTGCTTTTCTTCTTGAGCGGGTGAGTCCTTCAAGGATAGTCTCTCCATGTCTTCACCTAATGGTTCAAACTCTACAACATTCTCAACAAACACATTAGATTCTTCAAACTTAACATGCATGGATTCTTCAATGGTTTGAGAAGATCTAATGAAAACTCTATATGCTTTGCTAGTAGAGGAATATCCAACAAAGATAGCCTCATAAGCCTTAGCATCAAATTTGCCCAAATTATCCTTAGTATTCAAAACAAAACACTTGCATCCAAAAACTTTAAAATATGCAACATTTGGTTTTCTAGAATGATACAATTCAAATGATGTTTTTGAAGAATTTTTGCACAAATAAATACGATTCGATATATAGCATGCGGTGTTTACGGCCTCGGCCCATAAATATTGAGGGAGATCATATTCACTTATCATTGTCCTAGCCATCTCTTGAAGTGTTCTATTTTTCCTTTCTACTACTCCATTTTGTTGTGGAGTTCTAGGACAAGACATTTCATGCTTAATTCCCTTTTCATCACAATAAGTCATGAAGAGTTGGTTAACAAACTCACCACCTCTATCACTCCTTATTCTCAAAATCGGAAAACCCTTTTCTTTTTCAACTCTTTTTCGAAAAATTTTAAAATGAGAAAAAGTTTGATCTTTATTTTGTAAAAAGAAAACCCAAGTAAAACGGGAGAAATCATCAACCAAAACAAATGCAAATCTACTTCCATTTAAACTTTTAGTTTTAGTTGGTCCAAAAAGATCCATATGAATTAATTCTAAAGGCCTAGTTGACATGATATCCTTGATTGGTTTAAAGGAAGACTTGGTTTGTTTCCCAAGTTGGCACGCACTACAAATGCGGTCTTTCTCAAAATTCAAGTAAGGTATACCCTTCACCAATTCCTTTGAATTAATCCTAGAAATATGGTCAAAAGATGCATGTCCTAATCTTCTATGCCAAAGCCAAGAATTTTCATCAAAAGCATTCAAGCATTTAGTAGAACAATCTAAATTAAGCATGTCAATGATATAAACATTATTATCACGAAAACCGGTGAGAATACAAACATCGGATTTAATATCAAAAATCTTGTAAGAAGTATCATCAAAAACAACTTTAAGTCCACGATCACAAAGTTGACTAATGCTAAGTAAATTATGTTTTAAACCATCTACTAAAACAATATTCTCAATAATAGAAGATGCACCAATTTGAATGTTACCTATACCGATGATGGTTCCTTTGGAGTCATCCCCGAAGGTGACGGTGCCACCTTCCATGTACCTTGATAGGGTTGTGAAGTTGTTGATATCCCATGTCATGTGTCTTGAACAACCACTATCAAGGTACCACCGCTCCCTACGTCTTGGAGCTTTGGTGTGTACCTATATCAAACAATTTAAGACTTGATTTTGGTACCCACATTTTCTTGGGTCCTCTAGGGTTAGTGTCATGAACCCAAACAAGATTATTTGTTCTATTTAGTTGATCATAGCAAAACTTAGCTAAATGTCCATTTTTGCCACAATATGTGCATCTATACACTCTACCATATTTAAAAGCATAATGAGTGTGTGATTTGTGAGCATGGGCATTGTGAGCATGAACATGAGATGTGTTAGGTGTAGTGTGAGCATGAGGAATCTTAGCATGAGAAGTGTGCTTTTTAGAAAATTTTTCTTCAAGTTTCTTAGTATTAAAGGCACAATCTTTTAAAACTTTTTCAAAATCATTCATTTTGGATTTAAAAGAAGAAATTTCTTTTTCATCAATAATAGGAGATTTTGCCTTACAAGTACTCTTGTAGGCACAAAATTCTTTTTGCATGGAAATGAAATTAGAAGAAATATCATCTTTTTCTTTAGAAACAATGGCAAGTTGATTCTTAAGAAAAGCAACTTCTTTTTGTAATTTTATGCATTCAATTTTCTTGTTATCATAAGTTTCAGAAAGTTCTACAAAAGCATGCACTAGAACTTCCTTACTTACATCATCATCTTCATCATCAAGGGATTGAGGGGTTACCTTGGGTGTGTTTGCCATGAAACACATATTAGCTTGATCCACCTCCTCTTTGGACTCGCTTTCCGAATCCCATGATGCTTTGTAGGCTTTCTTCTCCTCCGGTTTTTTTGGCTTGAAGGAGGAAGTCATCTTCTTCTTGAACTCCGGACAATCCGCCATGATATGTCCGGGTTTGCGGCAATTATAGCAAATGATCTTCCGCTCCTCTTTGCCTTCGAATCTTCTCCGGAAGTTGAACTTGTTCTTTCGGTACAACCTCTTGACATTCCGCACAAGTAGAGTTAGCTCCTCATCTTCTTCTTCGTCTTCATCATCGTCATCATTGGTGGATGAAGTCTTGAAGGCTATGGATTTCTTCTTTGAGGTAGTGGCTTCTTCTCTTGCCTTCTTCTCCATCTCATGGGTCTTTAGGTTCCCAATGAGACTAATGATGTCCATCTCGTCCTTGTCGTTCAACTCCTTTAAGGTGGTGGCCTTGATCTCCCATGAAGAAGGAAGCGCCCGAATCACTTTCCGCACCTTTTGATCGTTGGAGATGTCATCACCTAATGAAGAGAGACCATTAGTGATTTTAGTAAACCGAGTAATCATACTATCAATAGATTCTTCATCAAGCATTTTGAATGACTCATATTGGGACCTCAAGAGATCTATTTTAGCTCTCTTGACTTGTGAAGTCCCTTCGTGTGTGACCAATAAATGTTGCCAAATCTCATAGGCGGATTGGCAATGAATTACCCGTGTAAGGTCATCCTCATTCAAGGCGGTTAATAGGGAGTTTTGGGCTTTGGAGTTAGCCTCATATTCTCTAAAGTTGAAGTCGGTCCAAGTGCTCTCATCACTATCGGGTGCTACATAGGGTTTAGTCAAGGACTTGGCTACTAAGCTACCCAAAGATTGCAAAAATATAGTCATCCTAACCTTCCAAATTGGGAAATTAAGGCCATCAAATTTAGGTGGGGATTTAATGTTGTCGGCCATGTTTACTAGTGATGAATGGATGAATGAAAATGTTGATTAGCAAAATTTTAAGGATCTCTCTATGGATGTTAAGCCAAACCTAGAGTCCAAGCTCTGATACCAATTGAAAAGTCACCTAGAGGGGGGTGAATAGGTGACAATGCTAATCAAAGGGCAAATAAAAATTTAAAGCTAAACAAGAATCACAAGATGAATGCAAGCAAGTTTGACAATGAATATGATGAGCAAGTAATAAGTGCAATCAAAGTAGAGTAAGAATTGCAAGAATGTAAACCAATCACAAACACAAGGATATGTTATCGTGGTTCGAGCACCCAGCTCTACTCCCTGCCTTCCCCAGAAGGATTCCGACCACTTCCACTATCACAAAGATCTCAAATACAATGGAGTACCCAACTCCTACAATCTTAAGAACAAGTAATTTCCTTGGTAGTCAAAAGACCACAAACTCTTTCTTTCAAATATCTCTTCCCTTACAAAGGTCCTTAGAGAATATTGAGTAGGAATGAAGCTCTTGTTGTAAGTGAAGAAAGAAAATTAAATCAGAGAGTATTTGAAAACCCTTCAGAAAATCAGTGAGAAATTCAGCACAAAAAACCAAGAAACAAGTCTCTTTTGAAAGCCTTAAACTTTTGAATTTTTAGCAATAATTGTTGTTGTAACCAATCTCTCCCCAAACACCCCTATTTATAGGAGAGGGCTAGGGTTTAGGGATAAAACATATTTACTGATGTTTAGGAGGTAATCAGATCAAAATATATCCTTAAACGAATTTTTAAACACAAAAGACAAAAATAAACAGCTCTTAAAAATCTGCCCGTTACTGTTCAAACGGTCAGATCGGTCGACTGGACCGGTCGACCGTAGCACAAAAATTCGACCGTTATAGGCTAGCGGTCGACCGACCCGGTCGACCGAGAAAACCTGTGAGCAAAAACAATAGTCCGGTCGACCGCCCCGGTCGACCGACAGACATGCACATGGATACGTGCATCTGCCAGAACTTCGGTCGACTGGTCCGGTCGACCGGACCAGACTGACACAGACTCGGTCGACTGCCCCGGTCGACCGGATCAGGTCAAAAATCGTTTTTAGAAAAGAAAACAAAGAGGATTTTGATTTTAACAAAATACTTTTGAACAGGGAATAGTATAAAACATAAATATATATCTGTAGGCAAAAACTTGTATGTAAAATATTTTTGTATAATTTATATGAATTATTTTGGAATGAGCATGTGCGCAAAAACGTGTGTGATAGAGCTTCAAACCTATCCACTATTCTTTAACATACTATAAACTGAAAAACAAATTACATGAAGACTTCTTGAGCTATCTTCAAGTCTTTGAGCCATCCAATGCCTTGCTAGAGCCTTCTCTTCTATGATCCTTCCTTGATGTGCAATTTGCCTTCCTTGCTTTGTGGAACTTTAGAAGTTCTTGCAATAGCTAAGCGAATGGTCTCTAAACATGGTACAAACCTGAAACTTATCTTGAATAGAATCATTAGTACCAAATAGCACTAATTTGGTTTGTCATCATCAAAACACAAAACAATTTGAGAGTGTAACCTCTTGGGCCAACAGTCGACTAGGATGGATACAGAGAGCAGCAGCTCTCTGACGGTCAACCGGCGGGTCGATCGGGGCCATTTTCAGAGAGCAGAGCTCTCTGGACGGTCGACCGCCAGGTCGACCAGCCCACCAGCCCAGGCTGCGTGCACGTCTGTGCATGTCGGTCGACCGGACCGGTCGACCGACTTCTGCTACGGTCGACTGGTCCGGTCGACCGACAGACAACCAGGTCAAACTTTTTTAGGATTTAAAAACTTGTCTTTTTACCTTTGATTAAATCCCATAAAATCACATAAATTTCACAAAAATCAGTTCTTGTTATATATTTGAAATACAAATATGTGTGACAAAAATTCAATACATATATCAAACAATTTGAACCATTTTTGTGAGATTGAAAATTTACCTTAAACCAAAATCCGTATTTTTCAAAACTAGGATTTTGAAATGAAAAACCGTTTTCTCCAAAACTCATGTAGATACAAAAACATGATATTGAAATAACTTTTAAGCATGTTGTATATGGATAGAATCCAATATACATGAAGGATATTATATCTATATTTTTGACATGAAATTCAATATCGGTTAAACCGAAAAATCAAAACATGAACCTTGAAACTTTAAACTTGTGTGTGTATTGTGAACTAAAGCATATCGAAACTATCTACCTTTAACATAAGATACCAATTAAAAAATAATTATCATTAAGGACTAAATCAAGCTTGCATAACAAAATTTGTGCTTAAAGATATAGAGATATAGTAAGCACAATCAAAACACATATATATGTATAAAAGTTAAATACCAATAAAAATTGGTACTATTTGAAGTTGAAGCATACATATATAGAAACAAATATGAGTATACAAAGTAGATATCAATTATGATACCAATTGAAAACACAATGAGAATCAAGTGTATAACTCATACCTTTCACCCTATCATGCACTTGTTTAAAAGGATTTTCAATTTGAGCATATAAGGCATGGTCGCCCATCCAACTACCCTTCAATGGAAGGGGTTTTCAAAAATAAGTTTGAAAATAATTTTAGCGTAATTGAAAACTCTTCCAAAATGAAGAAATACACATCTATTTTTATGATAAACTTGAAAACTAGTACGAAATTCTTCAAGTAAGGAATAAAATAAGAATATATTCATGAAAAACATGTAAGTCACATGATCATCAACACTCAAAGTCTATAAAGCATATATCATACTCATGAAAACAAAGTCATGAGAAAACATCAACTAAAGTGAGTGTATAAGAGTTATTTGAAAAATAAAATCATGAAAATAGACAATAAGGCTCATATGAAATTCCTTTATAAACATAAAATCATCAAAATTTAATTTTCACTAAAACAATACCAACTTTAAGGCATATATACGTTTTGTCAAAACTAAAAGCATACATACATATCCAAACACAATTGAGTCTTTAAAGTGTTTTTGCATGAAAGGCAAATGACTCAAGGGTATACATGTATATCCAATAGTTTTGACAAAATTAACATATACTGAAGTTAAAACACATATATGAAAACATGAACAAAAATAGGGAATACAAGTCAAAATGTATGAATCATCAAAACTAGGCTATACTATTACATCTAATGTGTACAAATGAGCAATCAAGTACAAACATATAATAATCAATTTGTGGCTCATTAGTTGTACAAGCATATGCACAAGTTTTAATGAAAACTACATCTAAACATGTAATCAAATCATGAAGCATAAAAATAAAATATAAACTAATATGATCATTAGGTAAATGCACATAATATTAGAGTTATGATATACACAATAGCTAAACTATAATGAGAACACAAAAATATGGGTCCATATGAACATGGGTGTATCTCAAATACTAGACATGTATATCAATAGTCTAATTATCTTGGCATTTAACATACTAATCATAAAAACTAAAACATGCAAAAAATCAATCATGAAAGCATGTAAACTAATTGGGAGTTAGAGATTATTATCAAACCATGAGGGTACTTCTCTATACCTCCAAACCATGGTAGTCCTCCCACCAAACTCCCCTTGAAAGTGATGCATCCAAAATAGTCACCGTTTAGTTCGGAACGCATTCACCTCAAGGCACCAACAACTCTCACGTCATGTGAGAGCCCACACCTGCATCAAATAAAATAAGAGTAGATTTTGATACCCATACTCTTTTGGGTTCATGGAGGTTAGCTCCTTTCTTAACCCAAACAAATATATTTGCAAATTTTTATTATGTATCCTATCATAACAAAATCTTGCAAGGTGGCCCTTACGTCCACAATGTGCACAAGTGTACACATGAGCATACTTTGAATCATGTATGTGAGCATGATGAGCATGTGTATGCTGTGGTTTGTGTGCATGCATAAGTGAAACTTGTTTCTTGTGAAACATGGATTCCAAACGTGTGTGGTTCATGGCACATTGGCTCAAAGTGGAGCCAAAACAATCAACACTCTTCTTTAGCATAGTTATATCATTTTTAATAATTGAAGAAGAGGTGGAGCACGCAATAGGAACACTAGAATGTGAAGTTATACTAGCATGGCAAACATGTGAGTCAATATTATTTTTCAAAGAAATATTTTTCTTAGAAACCAAATCTAATTCATTTGTAATAGAAATAATTTTGTTTTTCAAAGATTCATTTTCTTTTATAACAAATCAAGTTTTGAAGATAGAACTTTATTTTTCTTCAAAACAATTTCACAATCATTTCTATTTTTTAAAATTTCTTTTTCATTTAGGGCAAGGTTAAGTTGGGATTTAAGTGAGTCACGTTCACTTGAAATCTCTTCCTTCTCTTGAAAAACTAAATCAAGTTTAGAAATTAAATCCTTATTTTCTTTATTTAGTCGAAAACTCTTCTTTTTCAAAGTTTTATATTTTTCTAATAATTTTTCACAAATAATGGAAAGTTTTTCATTTAAAGCATCGGCATCAACATGATCATCGCCGGAAGAAATAGCACAATCATCTAGTTGAGATTCCGAATTTACCTCAAGGGAGTCATTCCTTTGGACCATATAGTATTGTTGTTCTGATTCTTCTCCACTAGATTCCATCGCCTCATGACACATCTTTTGGAGCGCGGGAGAGGTCAAGGTGTTCTACACTGCAAAGGCGGAATCACAATGAGAAATCATAGAAATATATTCTTTGTTAAGCGTGCTTCTAAGTGCTGTTAGGGCTTGTGCATTGGCCTCTATATGCTTGTTATCACCAAGATAAATTTCTTGTAGCGACAAGGAAACATGCAAGCCTAGGGTTTTTAGATACATGGACATCCTAGCTTTCCAAACATCAATGTTGGAAGTATCATACAGGGAGGGGTCATGAAGTCCATGAGTGTGCGTAAACAATATAAGTGTGCAAATGCAACTACAGATTAGCAATCAAGATCTCACTCCTAGGTGGTTAAACCTAATATCAGGAGCGTATGCTCTGATACTAATTGAAATACACCTAGAGGGGGGTGAATAGTTGTAAGGCTAATTTATGACAAATAATGCGGAATTAAAAACTAAATGCAACACATTTAGTGTAACCAAGAGTGTAGTCGAATTCTCGGTGAAAGGCTCTGGACTAACTCCTCTTGATTCCTCTGAATAAGAGTTGAGGTGCTATATGAAGCTCTCTTGGTTAACACAAGTATGGTACACAAACAAACCAAGTATGTATAAGATATGAACAATATGAACAATGCACAAAGTAAGAGAGAGTTAGAGAAAGTGGATCAAACATAAACATAAGGATATGTTTTGAGGCTCGATCACCCAGCTCTACGTTCCCGCCTTCACACAGAAGGATTTTCACTAACTCGTTCACACAGGAATTCTCACACAGGGAACCTCCACTGAGGATTTGGTTAAATACAAATAGGGAGTACACAACTCCTCTCTCAACCAATACAACCTCTTACTAAAGGCAAGGCACAACGCAAAACACCTCTACACTTAGAGGGATGGGCACTTAGCCAAACAAAGATCATATCACACTTGAGGGATTCCAACTCAATCATCTCTCACTAGAGGGATGCAAACACCACTTCTACGATCACATCTCACTAGAGGGATATCAACACAATCACCTCTCACTAGAGGGATATCACAAAGTATGGAA
Source organism: Agave tequilana (assembly GCA_038442645.1). Classification (NCBI taxonomy): domain Eukaryota; kingdom Viridiplantae; phylum Streptophyta; class Magnoliopsida; order Asparagales; family Asparagaceae; genus Agave; species Agave tequilana. The sequence continues at coordinate 15,724 of JAVJIF010014940.1, forward strand.
GGATTACAACTGGGTGATCTCAAAGACCACAAATCAATTCTTTCTCACAAAACAATGATCCTAATAGATAGGATAGATAGATAGCTCAAGTGTGAGAAAAACAAAGAGTTTGGAAATCAAAATCACAAAGAAAAACTCTTGGGAAAAACTCTATATTGAAATATGAATGAAGATCAAAACAAATTCCAAAGACTTTCTTTTTCTTTGAATTTTCTAACCCTTTTTAAAACAAATAAAGATCAATTTTTTGGCTCTAAAACTCTTTTAAAAGCTTGTATTTAAATATTAGAAAGAATGAGAATTTTGCTCTTGAAAAACTTGTCTAAATCAGCTCAAGGAATGGGGTATTTATAGCCCCAAAACAAATCTGCCCGTTGGCAGCTGGAAATGGTAGTTTTGCCCTTCCGGTCGACCGCCGGTCGACCGGCCCAACGGTCATATTTATGACCGTTGTGCCTCCGGTCGACCTCCCGGTCGACCGGGACTGGATACAGAGAGTTGCAGCTCTCTGCAGGTCGACCGGCCGGTCAACTGGTGCCATTTTCAGAGAGCAGAGCTCTCTAGACGGTCGACCGGCTCACCAGCCCAGGCTGCGTGCACGTCTGTGCATCTCGGTCGACCGGACCGGTCAACCGGCAGATAGCCAGGTCAAACTGTCTTAGGATTTAAAAACTTATCTTTTTACCTTTGATTAAATCCCATAAAATCACATAAATTCCATAAAAATAAGTCCTTATTATATCTTTGAAATACAAATATGTGTGACAAAAATTCAACACATATATCAAACAATTTGAATCATTTTTGTGAGATTGAAAATTTGACTTATACCAAAACCGTATTTTCCAAAAACTTGGATTTTGAAATGGAAAACCGTTTTCTCCAAAACTCATGTGATACAAAAACATGATATTGAAACAACTTTTAAGCATGTTGTATATGGATAGAATCCAAATACATGAAGGATATTATATCTATGTTTTTGACATGAAATCCAATATCGGTTAAACCGAAAACCAAAACATGAAACTTTAAACTTTAAACTTGTGTGTGTATTGTGAACTTGAGCATATCAACACTATCTACCTTTAGCATAAAATCTAAACTAAATCTTAAACTAAACACAAACTGAAGTCTTCTTATCTCCAAGCTAACTCGATCCAAACGTGATTTACCGAGCTTGACTCCAACCGAGTGCAATATGCGATCATGACGCTCGAGCTCTTGAATCACATGTGAAAGCTCCAAAACACCTTTGTTGAAGCTAATCACCTACTAATATTTTGATCAAATATCTAAAACTAAATATCACAAGATTATTAGTAAATTATAACTACATGAGTTAATCATCATCAAAAGTAGAGTGAAGGGCCTCTGAGCCAACACAAAGCTCTGAAAGAATGATCCATCGCTTGGACGTATGTTAAGAAAGATTTTCCTGATATCGAAGCTGTAAGGACAGGTGGTTGCGTGAGGTACTGCTTGATTTCCTCAAACGCTTGTTGGCAACGGTCGTCCCAAATGAATGAAATACCCTTCTTCAACAATTTGGTGAATGGTTGGCATCGTCCTGAGAGATTGGAGATATATCTTTGGATATTTGCTAATCGCCTTTGCAATCCTCTAAACTCTCTGAGATTCCTTGGAGGTTGCATCTCTTAGACGTCGCGGACTTTCTCTGGGTCAAGATGGATTCCTTTGGATGTAACAACAAACCCCAGGAATTTACCGCTGGCTACCCCCAGAAAGGATTTAGTGGTATTCTTTTTTAATTGATGTACCCGCATGATATCGAATACTGTCTTCAGATCTACTATGTGATCGCCTTTGGCACAGCTTTTTACTGTAATGTCGTCGACGTAGCATTCCATTATTTTGCATATGTGTTCGTGAAAAATTGCATTCATAGCTCTCTGGTATGTTGCCCCCACGTTCTTTAATCTGAAGGGCATGACAGTATAGCAGTACACCCCCAATGGCATCCTGAAAGATGTATGCTTTTCATCATCAGGGTACATCCTGATTTGATTATATCCCGAGAATTCATCCATGAAGGACATCCGTTCAAACTCACACATGTTGTTGATCATGATATCTGTGATTGGAATACATGCCTCATTTAGATCGCAAAAATCAATGCAAAGCTGGATCTTCCCATTTTTCTTGGTAACGGGGACAATATTGGCTACCTAATCAGGGTGTTGTTCCTCCTTAATAAAATCAGAGTCTATAAGCTTCTTGACTTCCGACTGGATTGCTTCCATTATTTTTGGACGCAACCGTCGTTGTAGTTGTTTGACTAGTTTTGCATCCGAATTGATGTTGAGGCGATGCATAGCCACTTGAGGATCAAGCCCAGGCATATCCCTATAATTTCAAGCGAAAACATCTATATACTCCCGCACAAGAGATATTAGATCTTCCTTTCAGAGGGTGATAAACATTCACTTATAAAGATTGGCTTAGGATTAGCCTTATCTCTCAGATTGATCTAGGTGACCTTATCCTCTGTGAGTGGTTCACGTTGTTCAAAGTGAATATCTTAGAGAGTTTTTGGTGTTTGATATAAGGTTCTGTATCTGACTGGATCATTTCTTCATCTCTATTTTCCCGGTGGCTTATTGAAACCATGTTTACTAAGAGTTTTTTGAAGATATTGCCGACACTGACATCTGATTCGCACGATGATGTGCTGAACGAGCGGTAGTGATATAATTACTCTTCAGACTCAGAGGCTAAAGTGATTGGAGTTGACACATATCCCAACCCCCTGCGAGTTCGATGATAGTATCAGGAGATTTCCCTTTTGGAATGAAAAATCGAAGCAGTGTTCTTTTTCCTTTGCCAAAGTTCAAGCCAGGACCATTTGTTAGGTCGTACCCCATGTTCTCCATCATTCTGAGTACATTTGGCTTATAATGAGAGAATTAAGGAGTTCATCCTCGCTTTTAGAGTCTTTGCGAGTCATTGATTTGGACTTGACTCTTCAAAAGGATTAGTCTTTGGCCTTTGCGTCTTGCTGGGACCATGAATAACGATCCTTGTGCATCACTGCTGCCTTGATATGCCGTGAAGGATGACCTCACCGGTATATGCAATGATGTTAGAGCACCTATTGCCGACCAAGGGTCATCATCTACATCGGTACCAGTGTCCGCGACATGGAATCAGAAGCAAATATAGAAAAATAGGCTAAATCTAACTCTTTATTAATATACCACTCGCCTACATTATTGGTAGGGTTATTAATATCGAGCTTATTAATGCTCGTTAAAAGTGGGTTCAGCTCCCAAAGATATTCTTCCTCTACCTCTGGTTCAATGACAGCTTCATTACTAGAGTCTGGTTCCTTTGGCTGGGGATTCTCGTTCGTCTTCATAGAATCTTGATATACGAGGGAGTCTGTGAAGTAGTTCTCTGCCCCTTTAAACGGATGCCTTTTGGCGATTAGCGTTCAGACTTTCCCACCTCCGTCAATATATTTTATGACTTGATGGAGAGTGAGGGGATGATGGAGTTATGATAAATTCACGGTCGTCCCAGCAGCAAATTATACGAAGTGTCAGCGTCAATAACATATCACGTCACTTCAGATCTTAGGTTCCTAATTTGGCATTTGAGTTTGATCTTCCCCATTAGGCGCGTACCATTGGCATTGAAACCATAAATGATAGTTTGGGTTGTGCTCAATCGGTGGGTGGGGATCCCTAAGTGCTGCATGACCCGGCGAGGCATAATGCTCAACGCGGATCCTGGATCTACCTGAATGCGGCTCACTTCAGACGATCCAATATACCCTGTGAAGTACAGGGGCCTATTATTTTTTTCCTTTGACCTGCATGTCGTCTAGTGTGAAGGTGATGCGGGGGGTATGTTGAGAGATGTGGAGGCAGTCTTCTTCGTTTTCCTCCTGTGGTCTAGCCAGGATCTGGGCCTTGAAGACCTCAGCATCAGCTAGAGTTTCTCTTATTGACTTCGACAGTCTTAGAAGTTCGTAAAGAGTGATTCTAGCCGGGAAGTTGGCCAGTTGAGCCAAGACATCAAAGCGGTAAGGTGTTAATGTAACGCCTCGATCCTGCGGGTACGGAGACGTTACTGCGACGTATATACGCGGGTCAGAAATACCCTCACGTATATATGCTAAGCATCAGTACAGGCAAGAATCAGAGTGCGGAAGCACGTGGTGCATTATATATTCCAATACATGAGTACAGTTACAAAGTTATCACAGGAAGTGATAAATATTACAAGAATATTACATCACCAATATGGCGCAAATGCGAGAATACAAGTAGATGTACAAGTATGAATAGTACAATATGGAGACTCAGAGTCATAACAGGAAAACTCTAGAGCCGAACAAGGGGGCCAGGAAGGATGGAGCTACAGATGGTCTGCTGGAGATCCACACTACCGCTGCGCCACTCTGATCAGCAACTGGGAGAATCCACACGCTCCAAGCTCCGACATTCTCCAAGCTCTAGGACCTGGACATGAGGATCCAGAGGAGTCAGAACTCCCCAGGCGAGTGGTGATGCAAAAACCAGATGGCGAGCATGGATAAGCACATGTGTATTGATAAGTCTGAACCATAAACATGAAAACCGTGTCGTAGGCACAGGCATGCAGGAGCAAGTAGATATAAGACAAGTGATATCAAGCAGGGAGTACTCATAGTATGATAAGATAAGAACAGGAGATTGATGGAATAGAATACAAGGAATAAAACAGGGCATGAGCAGCTAGTATAGTCATAAAACCGGAAATCCGATGTAAAACCCAATAGAGGCAAAACTCGGTAAAGCATACAACGGATCCATAGTTGGCATCTTTTATTATTATTATTATTACTCCTCTTACCCTGATATCTAGATATGTGAACTAGCGTCCCAGCACACATATATCCATATCTGAGTAAAGTAAGGCTGTTATTGGAAACCAGCGGGGGTATCAACGAACTATGTTTACAGTGGGTCCCGTAGATGCCCGGGACCACGACCCAGGACGTTCCATCGCTGGTGTATGGAACCGGCCGCAAGGCCTACATGAGGGTCTTATAGAATGCCCTTATCAAGATGGTACCAAGAAGGAGGGAGCCAGCACTCCCCTCGGTCGCCTGGAGGCCCACAGGTCAGACCGGAAGTTTTAGTTGCACAACATGCCTAGTACCACTGTAAACACGAACACATATTGATAGCAGCAAGTTTCCCCTGACCCGATGCAAGTTGTTCCTTTTTATGATTTATTATGTAATTGTCAATTTACGGGAATAACAGGTGTAAGACATAATCAGGAGTTCAGGAGTACATGAGTACTATAATTCAGGTCACTGTATAATACAGGATAATAAGTACAAGACTCAAGTCACTGTATGTAATACAGGATAACAAGTATAGTATTCCCGTAAATGTGATAATTACAGGTCAAGTGTTAATATGTCAGGAGGCAGGTGATAAGTCATGTTATAATCAGGAGCAAGTGTCAAGTAGTAGTAAGTCGGGTGTCAGGTGATGACACAACAGTTGTCAAGTGATACAGATAGGTGTCTGGTATTAGCATGAAGATGGCAGGTATTAAGCAAAAGCATGTACTTGGCAAGTAATAAAAATAATAGCTGAGCACAATCAAGCAGAGCTGAGCAAGTTGGAGCGAAGCTAATGTACAACACTAAATGCTATCACGCTCGGCATGGTTACCACTCGAGCGTAGCTAAACACACGTGTTGCAGCAAGCGTGTGAACGTTATACTACTGATCACGGGAAGCCATGCTCACGGGGTAATTACACTCGAACGGAGTAAGCGGTAAAGTGTTGACGCTAGGTCCGCCTACCAGGCGTAGCATAGAGAAAGTCCAGAGGACTTCAAACCTCAAAGGTTGTACCCAGAGGTTAGGGTACCTGCAGAGAAGGTGTTAGTTCCAAATAGCACAGTTGTGAATAACACAAGTCGACTGATGAAATGGGAAAGTCAAGAGGAAAGCGAGAACACTCGCCTAAGTCTTTAAAAACATAGTGAAATCTCTGATATCCGGAATCCAGGAAATCAACACGTCAGCGTGTTAGGGGAAAGTGATAGAGACAGGAGGAAACCAAGAGAGAGAAAGAGAATGAGAGAGAGAGAGAGGAGAGAGAAAGTGATAGCTAGAGATAGAAGTCCATGGAGAGAGAAAGTGGACAGGGAGAGAGAGTATGCATAGGGGGACGTGGGTTTGAGAGTGAGACGCGGGGTAGCAGACGCGGGAATAGCAGACGCGGGAGTCGCGTCGCACAGATGTCACAAACGCGAGGTTCGACACCCCCGTTCAAGTCATAACACGGGAAGAGCGCGGACGTGGGCTCCGCGTCGCGTTAGCACGAGAAGAACACAGACGCGGGAATTAGCTCCGCGTTGTATTGACATGAGAGGGACACAGACGCGGGTATGGACTCTGCGCTGCGTCGACACAATAACGCGAAGGCCGCCTTAAGGGATTGACTAGATGTGGGGTGAGATCCGCGTTAGGAATCAACAGAGAGGAAGAGAAAGGTGATTGCTTTGGTGGTGGTGTTATTTGGTGAAGGAGTTAGATTTTGATGGAGTAATAAAAAGGAGGTGATGGTGATGTTAGTTGTTGTCGTTGTAATCGTCACCGTAATGATTACTGGAATAATCGTGAACGATTATCGGAATAATCATCGGAGATGTTACCGACGAAGAAGAGCTCGGCCCAATCCAATGGAGGTGGCCGGCCCTTGAGAAGATGATGGGGTGGTAGCCGGCCATGGCCGGTGGTCGCCGGCGGCGGCCGGAGGTGGCCGGAGATGGCCGGAATCCAGTAGGCCAAGCCCAAGCCCAAGCAAATAGTGGGGTGCAAGTGTAGTTCAAAATCAAAAGTTGGAGTTCTGGAAACGAGGCTTCGGAGAGCGAAGCTATAGCTCGTCGGAAAGAGCATGACGAGGAGAAGAAGATGGCATGGTCGATGGTGGCCAAGATGGAGTATAAGGTGGTGGAGAGGGTGGTGAAAATTTGGAGCTTAATGGGTTCATGGTGGAGAAATGAGGAAGAAGAAGGTGGAAAAGATGGTGTTATGGTTGTTGTTGGTGTTGAAATGAAGGAGGGATGGATGAGAATGAGGTGGTGGTGGAATTTGTGGTGAAAATGGAGGGAAAATGGTGGAGAAATGGGTGGCCAAATGAGGCAAGGGCTGCCATAAGCTTGCTGGTTCGTTGCAGGGAATGGAGAAGGAAGAAGAGAAAAAGTGGAAGAGAGAGAAGGAGTGGGGGTTAATATATAATGGAGGAAATGATTATAATATGTTGCCATCCCCATATAAAACAAAAAAGAACGCACCCAATTGGCCTGCGTCTCACCAAAATGGTTGGCTGCGTTTAGTCAAGAAGAACTGGACGCGGAAATAAAATCCGCGTCCAAGGAGGATAAACGCGAGTTTGCATTTGGATAAGACAAAAAGGCATGGTTCAAAATTGACTTTGCAGGACAAGTATTAAGTGCAGTATGGAGAGCACATCTCAACATTAAATGTGGGTTGGTGAAACTTGCGTCTAGCGAGGAGAGAGAAAAGTGAAAAAGAGAAAAGTAGAATATCTGGATAAAATTCCGGTACCTGGGAAAACACCGAAAACTCCAGAAAAGTCCAAAAAATAAAATAACTTGGAAAGCTTCCCAAAAATTCTCAAAAATAATAAATATTATATAAAGATTTTTTATGAAATCGGTTTTCATAAATTCAATCCCATTTTCAAAATAAAATCATAAAGTCAACCGTCAATATCGGTCTACACCGGGTTGGCCGGATTTTCGATAAATTCTGAAAATTCTCAGAAAAAGGCTGAAAGGAGAAATTATAATTCTAAGAAGTAATATGAAAGCGGAATGTAGAAATTTGATTTCATTTGTAAATTAAAATTCCTGGAATCAACCAGTGATACTGGCCGACACCAGATCCAGTGGAATTTCGATAAATTTAGAAAATTCTCAGAAAAAGTATTTAGATAGAAAATGTGATTTTAAGAAGTTACTGGAAAGCCGTTTCTTAAAATTCAACTCCGTTTATAAATTAAAATCCGAGAATCGGTCAGTGGTACTGGTCGACACCGGTTTTGAAGATTTTCAACTTAATTCAGGAAAATTCCAGAAAATCACGAAAAATCTAGAATATTAGAAAATGATGTTTGAAACTGAAATCGGTCAAATCAAAATACCAGAAAGTCTAAATCGAGCAATACTCTAGGATCGGTCCCCCTGTTCAGAGTAGGGCTGACTCCGAGTTCACGAATCCAGATCTAAGGCAAAACGATCACATAAATAATCCATAATACAAAACAGATACTGAAACCAAATCAGAAAAATATGATTGAAAATATAAATACGCAACTAAGTACGTATTCGGGAAGCGGGGTGTTACACTCCATCCACCTTATAAAAAATTGCGTCCTCGCAATTTCGATAAGGGGTAAAATGTGAACACAAAAAGATAGGAATGAGGATTATGCCAATCAAGATATGAATAACTATGAGCCGTTCTCCAAGATTGACTGAACAGCTTACTCAGGACTAAAGCATCTCTGCACTTCTGCCGTATACATACTTCTCTGATGGTGCCACAATAATACTGATCTGATGTCTACTTATAAAAGAACGCTGTCAGAACTTCAAAAGACTAATTCATTCTGAATAATATAGAGTGAGCTGACTTGGAGAGATAATCAATAATACTTCAATCAGGTTGTGAACCAAAGCTGATGAGATCCATAGAAATCCGTAGTGCTGAAATCCATAATATAATACAAAACCCTGCATGGCATGATGTTGTCCTTCTGCAGTAGAATTACTGAGGTGCCACATACATATTAATTCCCCGGGAATAAACCAGAATACCCAAGATAAAGAAAACCTTGATAATGATGAGTATAAATCAAGAAGACCAATAATTTAAGAATTTTCGTAAACTGGGCGTTGCTAATTCTGAAAGACGTAGTCAAGAATATAGAATAACTGTGAAGAATTCTGAATACTGACTTCTGAATGATAACCCGATTGCAGATGAAACATGTTTAAGATATCTGGGCCTTGCAAGATTGGCCGAGTGGATCATTCATAAGGATCGTGGCGATAGCTCATATACAGCGATAAAACCTTGTTCAGCGGATCCATGAAAGCACGCTAGGCAGAAGAAATCCGAGGAACGGGCTAGAGTGCTAAGCACTGAAGGAACTAGCCACGGACAAAGCTAAGCCTAGGTGAGGCTATCGCGTAACACAGCTCAGGTGTTAAGCATTAGGGTGGGCGAAGCTAACGCTCTGCGAGGCTCGCATATGGCGAAGCTCACGCGGCGAAGCCAGCGCGTAACACAACGCTAAATGCTAAGTACCAGGGTGCTGCGAAGCTCACACCCGGTTAGGTTCACGGGTGACTAGAACACGACCCTCGCTTGGCGAGGCAAGCAGAGCCTATGGTCCACCAAATCAATAAAGACTGCCAGAAGTCCTGATTCTGAAATACTGTTATATATACTAACACTCCTCATGTAATGATACAGCCTATCTGATTATATAAGCGATGACTAGTCCACTTGATGTACTGGTCTCCCATGATGTATCCATAATACAAGAATATAATGCAAGGCCGAAGATCTGTCCAATATAAGACAATGTGATGTACCAGAGTCGAGGAATGCCAGAACATAATGAGAACGAACCATATCTGCTCTGTTGTTACCTCACTAGTCTACGCATATCTTAAGTTGGCATAAAGATTACGAAAATCAGGATAGTAAAAATAGAAGAGATAGAAGTCATGAAATAGGGAGGTAGACACGGACGGACTAAGATTGGTGATGATAGTGCAATGAGAAGAATATGATATAGAGAATTTACCAACTCCCGGACATGCTAAAATGGGGATAATGGTCACGGTCAGTACCGGGTTCCTCCTTCAGATATTGAGCATCCTTCCTGTTCTCACTCCATCATATTGAGCATCCTGACTTCCTTTTCAGTCAAATTATATGCTTGCCTCATTCTACCATATGCCCTAATTCTTGGTCTCTTTTGTGTATGACTCCATGCTGGATGCTGGAGATGAAGCGAGGTTATTCTGCCAGTAGGTCTTGGATTCCTTCCCAATGGTGATACTGGATGAGTTGATCTGATCGGTGCGATGTTCTCTGTCTCTCTGAACAGACAATCACTTTTTAACTAATCTCTGGACCCGTATATGACATAATTCACAATCTTTCTGGCGGTGGCATTGTAGGTGCCCGGTTTCAGACAGTACTCACATGTCTTATACTGAGGGCGAGGTTAGAGGGACGGCTTAGCTAGTGGGACATCTATAGGCCTGTCTGAACCTTTACTTCCATCAATTGAGTGGGTCTCTTCACCAACTTCGTCTGCATCTCATCTTGATCTTCCTTTTCCGGGTTCGTTCTACTTCCCGGATGATGACAAAGAAACTTGAGAATACTCCTTGGGCTGCTTGGGACTAAGAAACATCTTGATCCTCATCTTCATTTCTCACTAAGATATTGCTTGCTCGGTTCTCCTTGTCGGCCACCATGTAAAACACCGACCGACTATGCCTTAAGAATTTTGCAGTATACTTATCTACAATTCAATCTTCTTACTGCAATTTGATAAATCATTCTTTCATCTCTTTCTGGGCTATTACAGAGAAGAATCTTCTTACAGAAATCCTTCGAGAACTGGTCCCAAGTGATGGGCTTTTCCAGTCTCGCTACTTCCGCCAACCACCACGTCCTGGCTACATCTTTCAACTAAATCTTGGTCACTTTCACTTGGTTCTCGTCAGGGATTCGAGTTGCCTTCAGAAGATCCGTCATGTTTACTGGCCGCCGCTATGCATCCAGGGCTCCTCCATGCTTGAAAAGATTGACGGCTGTAATTTTCTAAAATCCAACATGTTGCCTGGCTTCTGTTTCCGGAGTGCAACCAATAATCTTTGGTACAGGACCTTCATCAGTCCTTGTTAGTTTTTCATCATATTTTGCAAAAATTATCTCAAATCAAAACTTCCTCCATTAGGGCTACCCCAAGAAGAACCAGAACCGTTATGATTTCCCCGTCTTTTCATGTCCGAGTTGGTTCAAGAATAACGAGAAACTGAAGTATGAAAGGATAGGAAAGCTTCAGAATTCAAGGGTATGATTATCAAGAGAGAATGGATAACTTTGTACTTGCTGTTGGATTGTATAACCACGACTCATGCATTCCAGTTGCAAATTTCTTTACCATTAATTTGCCGACTGGTTGTACTGAGGATGTGAGAGCCTAGGCTCTGATACCACCCTGTAACGCCCCGATCCTGCGGGTACGGAGACGTTACTACGACGTATATACGCGGGTCAGAAATACCCTCACGTATATACGCTAAGCATCAGTACAGGCAAGAATCAGAGTGCGGAAGCACGTGGTGCATTATATATTCCAACACATGAGTACAGTTACAAAGTTATCACAGGAAGTGATAAATATTACAAGAATATTACATCACCAATATGGCGCAAATGCGAGAATACAAGTAGATGTACAAGTATGAATAGTACAATATGGAGACTCAGAGTCATAACAGGAAAACTCTAGAGCCGAACAAGGGGGCCAGGAAGGATGGAGCTACAGATGGTCTGTTGGAGATCCACACTACCGCTGCGCCACTCTGATCAGCAACTGGGAGCATCCACACGCTCCAAGCTCCGACATTCTCCAAGCTCTAGGACCTGGACATGAGGATCCAGAGGAGTCAGAACTCCCCAGGCGAGTGGTGATGCAAAAGCCAGATGGCGAGCATGGATAAGCACATGTGTATTGATAAGTCTGAACCATAAACATGAAAACCGTGTCGTAGGCACAGGCATGCAGGAGCAAGTAGATATAAGACAAGTGATATCAAGCAGGGAGTACTCATAGTATGATATGACAAGAACAGGAGATTGATGGAATAGAATACAAGGAATAAAACAGGGCATGAGCAGCTAGTATAGTCATAAAACCGGAAATCCGATGTAAAACCCAATAGAGGCAAAACTCGGTAAAGCATACAACGGATCCATAGTTGGCATCTTTTATTATTATTATTATTACTCGTCTTACCCTGATATCTAGATATGTGAACTAGCGTCCCAGCACACATATATCCATATCTGAGTAAAGCAAGGCTGTTATTGGAAACCAGCGGGGGTATCAATGAACTATGTTTACAGTGGGTCCCGTACATGCCCGGGACCACGACCCAGTACGTTCCATCGCTGGTGTATGGAACCGGCCGCAAGGCCTACAGGAGGGTCTTATAGAATGCCTTTATCAAGATGATACCAAGAAGGAGGGAGCCAGCACTCCCCTCGGTCGCCTGGAGGCCCACAGGTCAGACCGGAATTTTTATTGCACAACATGCCTAGTACCACTGTAAACACGAACACATATTGATAGCCGCAAGTTTCCCCCGACCCGATGCAAGTTGTTCCCTTTTATGATTTATTATGTAATTGTCAATTTACGGGAATAACAGGTGTAAGACATAATCAGGAGTTCAGGAGTACATGAGTACTATAATTCAGGTCACTGTATAATACAGGATAATAAGTACAAGACTCAAGTCACTGTATGTAATACAGGATAACAAGTATAGTATTCGCGTAAATGTGATAATTACAGGTCAAGTGTTAATATGTCAGGAGGCAGGTGATAAGTCATGTTATAATCAGGAGCAAGTGTCAAGTAGTAGTAAGTCGGGTGTCAGGTGATGACACAACAGTTGTCAAGTGATACAGATAGGTGTCTGGTATTAGCATGAAGATGGCAGGTATCAAGCAAAAGCATGTACTTGGCAAGTAATAAAAATAATAGCTGAGCACAATCAAGCAGAGCTGAGCAAGCTGGAGCGAAGCTAATGTACAACACTAAATGCTATCACACTCGGCATGGTTACCACTCGCAGCGTAGCTAAACACACGTGTCGCAGCAAGCGTGTGAACGTTATACTACTGATCACGGGAAGCCATGCTCACGGGGTAATTACACTCGAACGGAGTAAGCGGTAAAGTGTTGACGCTAGGTCCGCCTACCAGGCGTAGCATAGAGAAAGTCCAGAGGACTTCAAACCTCAAAGGTTGTACCCAGAGGTTAGGGTACCTGCAGAGAAGGTGTTAGTTCCAAATAGCACAGTTGTGAATAACACAAGTTGACTGATGAAATGGGAAAGTCAAGAGGAAAGCGAGAACACTCGCCTAAGTCTTTAAAAACATAGTGAAATCTCTGATATCCGGAATCTAGGAAATCAACACGTCAGCGTGTTAGGGGGAAAGTGATAGAGACAGGAGGAAACCAAGAGAGAGAAAGAGAATGAGAGAGAGAGAGGAGAGAGAAAGTGATAGCTAGAGATAGAAGTCCATGGAGAGAGAAAGTGGACAGGGAGAGAGAGTATGCATAGGGGAACGTGGGTTTGAGAGTGAGACGCGGGGTCGCAGACACAGGAATAGCAGACGCGGGAGTCGCGTCGCACAGATGTCACAAACGCGAGGTTCGACACCCGCGTTCAAGTCATAACACGGGAAGAGCGCGGACGTGGGCTCCGCGTCGCATTAGCACGAGAAGAACACAGATGCGGGAATTAGCTCCGCGTTGTATTAACACGAGAGGGACACAGACGCGGGTATGGACTCCGCGCTGCGTCGACACAATAACGCGAAGGCCGCGTTAAGGGATTGACTAGATGCGGGGTGAGATCCGCGTTAGGAATCAACAGAGAGGAAGAGAAAGGTGATTGCTTTGGTGGTGGTGTTATTTGGTGAAGGAGTTGGATTTTGATGGAGTAATAAAAAGGAGGTGATGGTGATGTTAGTTGTTGTCGTTGTAATCGTCACCGTAATGATTACTGGAATAATCGTGAACGATTATCGGAATAATCATCGGAGATGTTACCGACGAAGAAGAGCTCGGCCCCAATCCAATGGAGGTGGCCGGCCCTTGAGAAGATGATAGGTGGTAGCCGGCCATGGCTGGTGGTCGCCGGCGGCGGCCGGAGGTGGCCGGAGATGGCCGGAATCCGGTAGGCCAAGCCCAAGCCCAAGCAAATAGTGGGGTGCAAGTGTAGTTCAAAATCAAAAGTTGGAGTTCTGGAAACGAGGCTTCGGAGAGCGAAGCTATAGCTCGTCGGAAAGAGCATGACGAGGAGAAGAAGATGGCATGGTCGATGGTGGCTAAGATGGAGTATAAGGTGGTGGAGAGGGTGGTAAAAATTTGGAGCTTAATGGGTTCATGGTGGAGAAATGAGGAAGAAGAAGGTGAAAAAGATGGTGTTATGGTTGTTGTTGGTGTTGAAATGAAGGAGGAGATGGAGGAGAATGAGGTGGTGGTGGAATTTATGGTGAAAATGGAGGGAAAATGGTGGAGAAATGGGTGGCCAAATGAGGCAAGGGCTGCCATAAGCTTGCTGGTTCGTTGCAGGGAATGGAGAAGGAAGAAGAGAAAAAGTGGAAGAGAGAAGGAGTGGGTGTTAATATATAATGGAGGAAATGATTATAATATGTTGCCATCCCCATATAAAACAAAAGAGAATGCACCCAATTGGCCTGCGTCTCACCAAAATGGTTGGCTGCGTTTAGTCAAGAAGAACTGGACGCGGAAATAAAATCCGCGTCCAAGGAGGATAAACGCGAGTTTGCATTTGGATAAGACAAAAAGGCATGGTTCAAAATTGACTTTGCAGGACAAGTATTAAGTGCAGTATGGAGAGCACATCTCAACATTAAATGTGGGTTGGTGAAACTTGCGTCTAGAGAGGAGAGAGAAAAGTGAAAAAGAGAAAAGTAAAATATCTGGATAAAATTCCGGTATCTGGGAAAACACCGAAAACTCCGGAAAAGTCCAAAAAATAAAGTAACTTGGAAAGCTTCCCAAAAATTCTCAAAAATAATAAATATTATATAAAGATTTTTGGTGAAATCGGTTTTCATAAATTCAATCCCATTTTCAAAATAAAATCATAAAGTCAACCGTCAATATCGGTCTACACCGGGTTGGCCGGATTTTCGATAAATTCTGAAAATTCTCAGAAAAAGGCTGAAAGGAGAAATTATAATTCTAAGAAGTAATATGAAAGCGGAATGTAGAAATTTGATTTCATTTGTAAATTAAAATTCCTGGAATTAACCAGTGATACTGGCCGACACCAGATCCAGTGGAATTTCGATAAATTTAGAAAATTCTCAGAAAAAGTATTTAGATAGGAAATGTGATTTTAAGAAGTTACTGGAAAGCCGTTTCTTAAAATTCAACTCCGTTTGTAAATTAAAATCCGAGAATCGGTCAGTGGTACTGGTCGACACCGGTTTTGAAGATTTTCAACTTAATTCAGAAAATCACGAAAAATCTAGAATATTAGAAAATGATGTTTGAAACTGAAATCGGTCAAATCAAAATACCAGAAAGTCCAATCGAGCAATACTCTAGGATCGATCCCCCGGTTCAGAGTAGGGCTGACTCCGAGTTCACGAATCCAGATCTAAGGCAAAACGATCACATAAATAATCATAATACAAAACAGATACTGAAACCAAATCAGACAAATACGATTGAAAATACAAATACGCAACTAAGTACGTATTCGGGAAGCGGGTGTTACAGTTAATGATCTTTCTGCTTTGTCTTTTAGGAGGGCCTTGGTATACCGAAGTTCTTTTTGCTTCTCCACGGGTTGCTTCATGGATGGCTTTGTTGTCTCGGGGATGCGTTTAGGAGGACTTGCCACCATCTCGTCATACTTCTTCAAGTACAACTGACCTGAATGAGTTTCGACCACGAGCGGTACAGTGAGCTCTATAGGAAGGACGATTGTCTCCTCCTCTGAGTCAGTTAGTGAGGGGACATCTGTTTTTACTTTCTGAGAAGAGGCACACACACATTGCAAGGCGAAGCTTTTACTTTACCTTTGGACTTCTTGCTGGTAATAATAGTCCGCTGTTGGCCCTCCACAAGGTCAGGATGAACCCACATAATTCCTTCCTGAGGAGTAGGAACAGACACGGGACCTTTCTCTTGCTGGTGGTGTGGATCTGTATTGATCATTCTTAGTTCTCCTTTTTGAATGGGAACTACTTCGGCCAGTGTCAGAGGTTGAACCCCGAACTGAAGAAATGACGTCATATTTGTCGTCACTTTCTTCTGTTCTGTGTGGAGCTTAAACACCTCTGCATCAATCAAAGTTTGGAGGATGTCTTTGAAGATGTAACAGCTCTTGAGAGGGTGCCCCAACATCCTATGATACAAGCAGTAATTGGGATTGTCGGTCTTGTCGACCTCCTCAGGACGTCTAGCTTCAGGAATTTTCAATCTACTGCTCTTGTTGATTAACTTGAATAACAAATCGACATGCTCATATTTGAAGGAGTATTGCCTGTTGGCACGTGGCTGACTTGAAAGACCACCCCCTCGGTCAGTTGAGGTTTAATGGGAGATTTCATCTATGTTGACAATGTATCCTTCTTTTTTGACTGGAAAGATACTTCTAACGTGCATCGTGTCGACTCCCAGGCCAAGAGGGAGAGGAATGAGTAAACTACGGTGCCACATTGGCATGTGGTATGGAGGCTCAAGCCCACCGATTTAAACCTCATTTTAACTCTCTTCATCTTCTCCAACTTCCCCCATTCTTTCTAACTTCTCCCACACTTTCTCCCCCTCACTTCCACTCATCCCAACTGAACCCACTACTCCCTCCACGTACCCATGACTCTCAGGGGTTGCCTAGGGATGGTTGGTGCCTATATAAAGGGCAATTTCACCATTTCAAGCCAATTGTAAAACTCAAGTTTCTCTCCCTTTCTCACTACTCTCTCACTTTTTCTCTTAAGACTCTGAAGTGCTAGACGAGGGGAAGAAGATCAGACTGAAGGGAAGCATTCCGGGTAAGTTATTTTTTATTTTCGTAGATTTTAGTTCTCTTTGGCATTTCATCGAACCACGTAATACACACTGGTTAACACCACTAATTTCACCATGAAAAACTTCTTCTAAAATCCTAATAAAATATGTAGAACACCTAAGATATGCCTCCTAATTATCATAATTTAAATTAATTTTTAGAAATTTCTTTTCAATTAAAAAAAGAAAAAAACATGGGTCGTCTCGGCCAGAGTGAACCCAGGCTCTGGCCAGCCTAGCCTGGGTCTGGTCGGGCCAGACTAGGTCTAGCCAGGACATGGTCCAGCCAGACCAGACCAGATCGGGCCTGGCTAGGATCTGGTCTAGCCAGACCCGACCAGGCCAGGGCCTAGTCCAGCCACACAGACCCAGTTGGGCTGGGTCTGTGCACCAAACCCAGATCAGGTCTGGTTTTGTGCACCAGACCTGGACCCGACCCAGTATAAAAAAAAGAGAAAAAAAGGAAAGAAAAGAAACAAAATTCAGAATATTATTGTAGCAATATTACTGTAGTGGATCCAGACCCATTACTGTAGCAGACCCGTTACTGTAGCAAACAGACTCATTAAGCTTTTTATTAATTTTTAGGCCTATTTTAATTCAGAAAAATAAGAAATGAACTCAAAAAATTCCAGAAAATTTATAGAAAATCACAAACTGAATTTGGAGCTCTGTAAAATTATATTGGGTGTAATATTACTTAGAATAACATAAAATAAAATATTCTTTGTAATCATTATTTCATGGTTGTTTATTTAAAATTGCCCAATAAATTTCTAAATATCACTAAAAATTGTAAAATTCACAATTTAGTAATATGTAAATATTATACATTAATTGATTAGTTTATGCATGTATTTTATCATAAAATTATATTTTTAAATGTTTGCTAAAATTCAAAAAATTGAATTATTTGAAAATATTGACCAACCAAAATTATAATTGTTTGGACCGGGAAAAATTTAAAGGATCATAATAAAATTTTCTTGAATTAATGAAAGATTACAACAATCTCAAACAATCCCGATTACAAGAGAGAGAAGATATTCAAGCTCAAATCTTCTCTTTATTTAATGTTGGGTTCTTGATGTAGCGGTGAAAAGTGAATCTTGTTTTCTGTTGACTGAGTGAATGTCACAATCTTTTAGGAATGTTCTATTGAGATTATGGACAGAGTAGGACAGCTCCTGTCCAATAAAATCTCGAGGAGACTTGAGGCAAGAATAAGTTTGTACTCAGCAAGTTGTTAGAAGAGTTAAACTCTTTTGTATTCTTCAGCTAAAGATTCTGATTTTTTCAAAACTTTTAAACCCTTTTCAGTAGCAAATTGAGCTATTTATAGGGTTTTCAGGGGTAAAATTATCCCCTAAAGCCCTCCATAATGGGGGTAAACTCCCCTTATTTTGTGAGTAGTAATTGAAACAGTAATGAGGGCAGTTATAACCGAGACGCAGAGCTTCACTATAGTCAGAATGCAGGCTTCGAGCCTCTCGTTTCGGATGTCGACTCCGAACCTTGTTAGACGCAGGTTTCGAACTCTACCAGACGCGGGCTTCAGACTCTGCGTCTTGAGATTACAGTGATGTTGAGATGCGGGTTTCAACTCTCACATCTTGATACTGCAGTGATGTAAAACGTGGGCTTCGAGTCACGTCTTAGTTATTGCAGTGCAGCTGGGACACAGGCTTCGACCCTTGCGTCTTGATACTGTAGTGATGTAAGAACGCGGGATTCGAGTCGCGTCTTAATTATTATAGTGCAGCTGGGACGCGGGCTTCGACTCTCGCGTCTCGGTACTGTACTGATGTCGAGGCGCGGGCTTCATGCTCTGCGTCTTGACATTACACGAGTGGCTATGATTTGCCTCACGTCTGAAACATAGACTTTGTTCTCTGATGACTTATCTTCAGTGATTTTTAGACAATCTACAATAATAAATACTAAACATTACATTCTCATTTAACTCGTCACTGAATAAAGAACATGTCAAGTCTCTAATTAATTTACACAATATTTAGGCTGCGAATCCTCCTCAGTCCCGGTTATCGTTAAGAGAAATCAGGTTCCGACGACATCAGGCAAGTGTACACGATCCTCTTCTCTTTGACTTTTCTACTTTGTTGAAATTATCTTTGAACTCTTAATTCTCGATAATGTGCTTCATTATCACTGATATTGCCTCGAAATCTCGTTAAACTTGCTTCCCGATTATATAGACAATTCTTATGTTTCTTGTATTATTTTATGATCTAGCTATATTGTTTTGCATTTCATGTTCTGTATCTCATTATTGCTCATGCACATAACAAACCTATATTGACATATTTGCTAGTATCTTGTAGACTGTTTCATTGACATGAAGTTAATATTGGTCACGATTGAGAATTATGATATGAAATCTTGAGGATGAATGTCAGGTGATATTGTGATCCTGTTAATACTGAAAATAAATTGAGGAAATTGACTATTACATTCTGAGGAATTATTCAAGGATACTTATTGGATTATGGACATATGATCATGACTGATTTATTATGACCTTTGGATTACATGGCACTGACATCATCTGTACTACTTTTCATTTATTTGACATCACTTGTACTACTTTGTATTTGTTATTGTCACTGTTTACATTGTCCCCTTCCAACATGTACTACATGGTCTAAGGGGATGACCCCCCTGAGAAAAATTCTGAATCCGAGCTAGAAGAATATATTGACATGCCTTATGATGAACTTGCATATTTTTATCAAAAACTTCTTGAAAAATATGATTTATTAAAATTTGAAATGATAAGTTGAAGAAGGAAAACACTTCTTTGTTAAAAGAAAAGGATTCTTTTAAAAATAAATTTTAATGTGTTTTAAAAATGAATCTTTTAAAAAGAAAATTATTTTGATGGAAAAAGAAAAAGAAATTATTTTAAATGAAAATAACTCTTTGAAAAAGAAAATTGTTTTAAAAGAAAAAGAAAACATTTCTAAAAAGAAAAAGATTGTTGATTCTCATGCTCATGTCTCTTCTTTCAAAATTAATAATGATATTTGTATTGTGAAGAAGAAAATTGATTGTTTGGGCCCACTTTGGGCCAATGTGCATTTAATCATAATAGGTTGGAATTCATATTTCGTAAGAAATAAATTTCACATACTGATGCATACCCCATGGCATACACATACACACCATGCTCACCCCAGTCACATGCATGCTAGAGTGTACAAATGTACACATCGCGGTCGCAAAGGCCATCTTGCAAAAGTTTGGGTACCAAAATCCACACATCTTGTGTTTGATGTGGATGTGGCTCTCACAAAATGTGAGAGGGTTGGTGCTTTGATGGTGGATGGATGTGGAGGTAAATGGACATACCAAATTGATGCATAATTATCAAGGATGTTTGGTGAGAGGACCACTATGGTTTGGAGACTTAGAGAATAGTTTATATGGTTTGCTCACTCTCTCTTACTTCTATTTTTATTTACATGCTTTTGCAATTGATAATTTTTAGCATGTTTTGATTTTAATACTCATTATGTTTGTTTATATTTTTGCACTTCATGTGGTGATTACTTGTTTATATTTAGTTTTCATTAAAACTTGTGTTTATACTTGTACAAGTAGTAAGCTACACTTAATTATTATATGTTTGTATTTCATTGCTCATTTGTACTTATTACATGTACATGTATAACCTAGTTTTAATAATTCTTTCATTTATACTTGTTTTCCTTATTTTTTACATGTTTAGCTTCATGTATATTTTATTTTTGTCTAAAACAAATAGATATACATGTATATTCTTGAGTCATTTGCCTTCATGCAAAATTCTATTATGAACTCATTTGTGTTTGGGATATGTATGTATACTTTTAATTTCAACAAAATACACGTATACCTTGAAGCTTGTTTAATTTTGATAAAATTTTAGCTTTGATGATTTTCGTGTTTTTGATAAAAATATTTCATATTTGTTTTAAGTCTTATTATTTATTTTTATGAATATGCTATTCACATAATTCTTGTGCACTCACATTTTATTTGTTTACTCACGAACTTAATTCCATGAGCTCCTTTTTGTGTCTTATAGATCTTGAGTGACAATTTTTGTATATTTAGCATGCTTCATGGGATATATGATTTGGTTTCATGTTTTGAATGATCTTTAACTAGTTTTTCAAAAGTTATTTTAAACTAGTTCTTGATTCTTAAATTGATAGAGTTTTTAAATATGTTAAATTATTTTCAAAATCTTATTTTTGAAATCCTCTGCCATCAAAGGGCGGCTGGTTGGGCGACCATGCCTTGTATGCCTTAATGACTATCTTTTATCATGTCTATGAAAGGGTGATAGGTATGAGTTATACACATGATCTTCATATTATTTCATTTTTGTATACTCATATTTGTTATCTTATATATGTATGCTTCAAATTTCAAGTGGCATTTCCATTTTCATACATATATATGTGATTTAGATTGTACTTATTTTATAATTGGTATCAATTTCATATTCAATTGGTATCAAAATTTACTAATAATTTTGTTTATCTACGAGTGATACCAATATTTGTTTTGTCAACTACAATTTAATTTAAATTGGTATCAAAATTTGTTTTGTTGACTCAACAAATTTCAAATTTTTGTTTTAAGTATTATCAAAAATTTTCTTTTAAAATTTATTGATATGTATTACTTATATGCAAGGGGAGCTTAATATCTTCTCTATATATAGATTCATGTTGAGTGTACTTTACATATTGAGGAGCTTGACCTCTCTTCATTATGTGGTACACGTATGTAAGGGGAGCTTAACATCTCCACTTATATATTGTATATTACGTTTTATGCAGGTTAGGGTCTTGTCGTCCCTTCTCTATGTAACGAATGTATGCAGGGGGAGCTAACTAACGTCTCTCCTCTTCATGAATGTATATCGCATATATATCTTTATTGTTTAATTGTCATCACCCCTTTGTTGATGAATTGACAAAAAGAGGAAGAAGAATTTAATGAGTTTATATAAGCATGCTTAATATTAGTATTTATACATATATGTTTTATTTAACACATGTGCTTTCATTGAATATCTTTATGTTTATTGCAATGCATGAATTAAGAGGATGCTTCTATAAAGTTTATCTTTAATCCATGCATATATAACTCCATGATTTTTGTCATCATCTAAAAGGTGAAGATTATTGGCCCAAAGGCCCGTCACCTTAGTTTTGATGATGATTAATTAATGTAGTTATAATACTAATGATCTTGTGCTTATTTAGTTTCAGATATTTGATCAAGATCTTAGTCAGGATTTAGCTTCAACGAAAGATTTGAAGTCAAGTTTTGAAGCTAGATCGTGTTGATTCAAAAGCTCGCGCATCAAGATCGCATCAAGTACTCAAGAGGAGTCCACCTCTTTGGATCAAGGTTTGAATTAAGTCAAGATGGAGAAGAAGATTTTCTAGAGAAGATTTTCAAGACTTGAGTCTATATTTATAAGTGTTAAGATTTTGTGATTTAGATAAAATGTAAAGGATAGATTAGTTGTGGATTTCTCAAGCTTATACACATACACAAAATTTATATGTATTTTCATAAGAATAGTTTTGATTTTAGAAATTACCGTTTTGGTTTTGAGCTTCGAATTATGCATCCTTATGTTTCATAATTAGATTTCATCAAAACAAATTTATATGGTTTATATGTGCTTTGGATTTCATCCATACACATTATCGGTTCAAATGTTTAGAAAGACTTATTTGATATTTCTATATCATGTGTTTAAGTTTGTATTTATCAAAACTTATTTTAGAGCTTATTGTCAAAAATATAGTTATATCTTTTAGATGTGTATTAGATTCTATTCATACACACTATGCTTCAAAATGAGTTTAAATATATTATTTTTGTATTTGTACAAGTTTATAGAAAAATCGTATTTCCCTTTAAAAGTTTAGTTTTTGGAAAATATCGGTTTTAGTTTAAAACTTAATTTCCATATCACAAAAATAGTTCTAATTGTTTGAAATATGTGTTGAATTTTAGTCACACATATTTGTTCTTCAAATATTTATAAGAACTTATTTTTGTAGGTTTTATGTGATTTTATAGGTATTTAAAAGACCAAGTTTTAAAACCTTAAAACCCAGCCTGAGACCATTAACGGTCGATCGACCGGACTAGATCTCGGTCGACCAGGTGCTCGACCGATGTGCACAAAACGTGCACAAGGCTCTGGCCATTGGGCCAGTCGACCAACCTGAGAGTTCACTCTCTGGTTCTGGTCTCGATCGACTGGGCGGTTGGCCGACAGGCAAATTGCCTTAGGGCGGTCGACCGGCCGGTCGACCGGCAGCGCCAATGATCAGAAATCTGACCGTTGGCCGGTCGACCGACAGGACATTTTGGGCATGTTCTAGACCTCAACGGCTATATTTCTGAACCCTATAAAAAGGGGTTCTCTTGGCTAGTTTTAAAAAAGATTTTGAAGAAGTTTTAGAGCCAGTTTTTCCATCTCTTTTAGGGTTTTTCTCCACTTATTTTGGGACTGAAACTTTCATATCAAAGGAGAGTTTTTAAAGAGTGTTTTCAAAAGAGATTTCTTAAGTTTTTCACTACTCTATCTACCATGTTTTCTAATACAAGCTTGAGCTTTTCTATTGTCATATCTATCCTATAGGAGCTTTGTTGTGAGAGTATTTTTGGTGATCAAAGTGTAGAGATCACCAAGCTTTCATCATTGTATTTGAGGAGGTGAACTTGTGGGTTCGCATTATATAGAGTTCTTGGGAGAGCTCATTGTAGAGGTACGGCCTTGGCAAGCTAGTGTGCTTGCATGTGTTGTCCTTGCAGGAACAAATGAGAGATTTGCAGGTCCAAGAGTTTTTGAGGAGCTCATTGTAGGTGTTGCGGCACCGAGTGATCTTGCGGGATCGATTATAATGAAAATCCTTCATAGTGTTGAAGGGGGAACGTAGAGCAAGTGTGCTCGAAACTCAAAACAATTCTCTCATGTTTACGATTGCTCATCTCTCACACTTGTGTTTATATATCTTGCATGCTTATATTGTTTATCTCTTTATATGCTTGATATATCTTGTGCTTAATTGATATATGCTTGGAATTGTTAGCTCTACACTTCTATTCAACCAAGAGAGCCATATTGGAACCTCAACTCTTAATCTAGAGGAATCTTGAGGAGATAGTCCAGAGCCCTTCGCCTGAAATTCGGCTATACTCTTTGGTTACTTTGTGTGTTAGCTTATTGTTTTTAGTTTGCATAATTAGCTTTAATTCTGCATTAGTTTTGTATTTAATTAGCTTGTCACCTATTCACCCCCTCTAGATGACTTACAAGATCTTCATAAAATTTAGTCGTTCTTGGAATTGGATGTTCAGCCAAGAAGTCTGCCACTGTCTGTCCCTTCACCGCTTTTTGTGGCAGGAATTGCATCTCGTATTGGGAGAGCAATATGGCCTATTTTGCCAATTGACCGTTCAGTGATGATGGCTTCGTCATAAGCTATCTTAAAGGATTGACTTTTGATATGACATGTATAGATTGGCCCACAAGGTAGTGTCGTATTTTTTGAATAGCGAACACCAGCTCCAAGCATTCTTTCTTGGTTAGATTGTATCAGTATTCAACTCTGATCATGGTTCTACTCAGGTAGTAGGTTGCTTGCTCGTGCCCCTGATCATTATTCTTGGCCAGTAAAGCTCCTAGAGAATGATCCATGGCTCAAACGTATATCAGAAAAAGTTTTTCTAACATCAAAGCTGCAAGGACAGGAGGATGTGTGAGGAACCGCTCTATTTCCTCGAACGCTTATTGGCAAGCATCGTCCCAGATGAATGAGACACCCTTCTTCATCAATTTGGTGAAGGGTTGGCATTGTCTTGAGAGATTTGAGATAAACATCTGGATATAGGCTAGTCGCTCTTGCAATCCTCTAAATTCTCTAAGATTTCTTGAAAGTTGCATCTCCTGGATGGCGCAGGTTTTTTCTGGGTCAAGGTGAATTCCATTGGATGTCATGATAAACCCAAGAAATTTACCGCTAGTTACCCCTAGGAAGGATTTGGTGGGGTTCATCTTCAATTGATGCACCCGCATGATTTCGAATATTATCTTCAGATCAGCTATGTGATCATATTTGGTACGACTTTTCACTGCAATATCATTTACGTAGCATTCCACTGTTTTGCGTATATGCTCGTTTGTATTCATAGCTCTCTAATATGTGGCCCTCGCATTTTACAATTCAAAGGGCATCATAGTATAGCAATACACCCTAGTGGTGTTCTGAAGGATGTATGCTTTTCATCGTTAGGGTACATTTTAATTTGATTGTATTCAGAGAATCCATGCATGAAAGATATCCATTCAAACCCACACATGTTGTCGATCATGATATCCGTGATTGGAAGAGGGAACTCATCTTTAGGACAAGCTTCATTTAGATCATGAAAATGAATGCAAACCCAGATCTTCCCATTCTTCTTGGTGACGGGGACAATATTAGCTACCCAATCAGGCTGTTGTTCTTCCCTGATGAAATCGGAGTTTATAAATTTCTTGACCTTCGATTGAATCACTTCCATTATCTCTGAGCTGAAACGTCATTGCTATTGCTTGACTGGCTTTGCATCCGGATTGATGTTGAGGCGATGCATAACCACCTGAGAATTAAGCCCAACCATATTTTGGTAGTTTCTAAGCGAAAACATCTATATACTCTCCGCGAGATGTTTTAGATCTTTCTTGGATGATAGTGAGCTTTCGCTTATGAAGATGGGCTTAGGATTAGCCTCATCTCCTAGATTAATTTGGGTTATCTTATCCTCTATGGGTGGTTCATGCTGTTCAAAGTGGTCATAGAGAGTATTTAAGTGTTCGATCTAGGGGTCTGTAACTGATTGGATCATTTTCTCATCTCCATCGTTTGAGGAGCCTGTTGAAACCATGTTCACTGAAAGGTCTTTAAATATGTCATCGATACAGATTTCTGACTCCCACGATGACGTACCTGATGAATGGTCATGATATAATGACTCTTTAGACTCAGTCGCTGACGGGATTAGAGTTGACACATAGCCTAACCCCCTTCGAGTTCGATGATAATAGTCAGGTGTTTTCCCTCTGGGAACAAAAGGCCGAAGTAGAGTTCGCCTTCCTTTGCCAAAGTTCAAACTAGGACCACTTGTTAGGTCATACCTCATGTTTTTCATCATTTGAGTACATTTGGCTCAAAATGAGAGAACTGAGGGGGTTCGTCTCGCTTTCTGAATCTTCACAAATCATAGGTTTGGACCCGACTCTTCCAAAAAGGATAAGTTTTTGATCTTTGTGTCTTGCTGGGACCTCAAAGAAGGCTCTTTGTGCATCATTGATGCTTTGATATACCGTGAGAGATGATCTCACCTGTACATGCAATGATGTCAGGGCATCTAATGCTGATCAGGGGTCATCATCTACATCGGTACTAGTATCTAATGGTACAGAGTCAAAAGTGAACACAAAAAAATAAGCCAAATCTAACTCTTCATTAATGTACCACTCGCCTACATCATTGGTAGTGTTATTGGCATCGAGCTTATTAATGCTCGTTACAAGAGGATTCAGCTTCCGAAAAATTCTTCTTCTGCTTCTGGCTCGACATCAGCTTCATTACCAGAGTCTGGTTCCTCTGGCTGGGGATTCTTGTCTGCTTCCCGAGGATACTGATAAAGGAGAGAGTCTGTGAAGTAATTCTCTATCCCCTTGAATGAATGTTTCTCGGCGATCAACGTTCAGACTTTTTCATCTCCATCAACATACTGTAAATCACCTAGAGGGGGTGAATAGGTGATGAGCTAATCTAATGGTCAATAATGCGGAATTAAAAATTTATTAAACTAAACACCACGTATAACACAAGAGTGTAGCCGGATTCCCCGTGAAGGGCTCTGAACTAACTCCTCAAGATTCCTCTAAATAAGAGTTGAGGTGCCGCGTTGGCTTTCTTGGTTGAATACAAGTGTTAGCAAATAATCCCCAAGCATATAACAATTAAGCTCACAATATATATCAAGCATATAACGATGAAAGCAATATAAGCATGCAAGATATAAACAAGTAAGAGATAGAGAGTGAGCAATCGCAAACACGGGAGATTTGTTTCGAGATTCGAGCACACTTGCTCTACGTCCCCGCCTTTAACACTTGAAGAATTTTCACTAGAAATCGATCCCACCGGATCACTCGGTGCCGCAACACCTACAAGCTCTTTGGACTCTCTAGTCCCTCACTTGTTCCCACAAGAACACACCGCAAGATCACTAGCTCACCGAGGCCGCACCTCAAACAAAGAGTTCACACACGAACTCGAAACACCGCGAACCCGCAAGTCCGCCTCCTCAAAGTCACAACACTTTGATCACCTAAAATCCTCTCACAACAAAGATCCCTATAGGTAGATATAGCAATGGATAGCTCAAGTATTTGTGTGAGAAAACTAGGATTGAAATGGTGGAGGAAAAACACAAGAAATCACTTTTCAAAACTCATGATAAACTCTCCTTTTGAATGGAAGTATTTGGCTCAAATACAAGTGGAGAAAACCTCTTAAAAGAGTTGGAAAAACTAGTGCAAAACCACTTGAAAAATCTTGTGTAAAATAGTCCCCAAAAGTCCCAATTATAGGGCTAGAAAAACTAGCCGTTGGGAGCCAGGTTGACCTGTCGGTCGACCGCCCGGTCGACCGGCCAACGGTCAGATTTCTGACCGTTGAGCCAGCGGTCGACCGGCATGTCGACCGTGGCCTGGATACAGAGCGCAGGCTCTCTGTCCGGTCGACCACCCGGTCGACTAGGGCCTTTCCAGAGAGCAGAGCTCTCAGACTGGCATGCACATTCTATGCACGTCGATCGACCGTCCCGGTCGACCGACTCCTAGCTCGGTCGATCGATCCGGTCGATCGACAGAAGCCAGGTCAGGTCAGTTAAGGGATTGAAAAACTGAGTTTTTATTTCTTAAATAAATCTCATAAATTCACGAAAAATCTACAAAAATAGTTTCAGTATTATACTTTGATAATCAAACATGTTTTAGTAAAATCAAGACATGTTACAAACAATTTGAACTATTTTTGTAACTTATAAACTTTGGCTAAAAACAAAAACTGTATTTTTTCAATTTGGTTTTTCCAAAACTTCTCCAAATACAAAAACAAGATATTTTAAACACTTTGAAAGCATAGAGTGTATGGATATGATCCACTACACATACATGGTGAAATATCTATGTTTTTGTCATTTAGCTCTAAAAAAAAGGTTTTGGTTAAAAACACATGTATATATGAAGTTCAAAAACCAAACCGGCATTTTGTCAAAATGAAAACTCTTTTGTATTTTTCAAAATAAAAATTCTTTTATGAAAACACATCAAAATCAAGAGTGTGTGTGTATATGGTAACTTAAGCAATCCACCAACTATTCTATCTTTTACATTTTATCTAAAAACAAACCTAGACTCAAGTCTTGATCTTGAAGTCTTCACTTGAAGTCTTCTCCTCCTTCTTGACTTGGTCCAAACTTGATCCAACGAGCTAGACTCCTCTTGAGTACTTGATGTGGTCTTGATGCACAAGCTCTTGAATCAAGCTGTGCTAGCTCCAAAACTTGTCTTTAAATTTTTTGTTGAAGCTACACACCTACTAAGATCTTGATCACAAATCTGAAACTAATTAAACACAAGATCATTAGTACCATAACTACATGAGTTGATCATCATCAAAACTAGAGTGATGGGTCTTTGGGCCAACAATCTCCCCCTTTTTGATGATGACAAAACTCATGGAGTTATATATGCATGGATTAAAGTAAAGCTTCAAATATGCTCCCCCTTAACTCATGCATAACAATAAATAAATAACTATGCAATGAAAGCTCATAAACATATATGCAAATACAAGGAGATAAACATGCATAAACAAGCATAAAACACATCAAATTCTTTTTCTCCTATTTGCAAAACAAAGTAATATGCATAAACAAAAATTCTTCTCCCCCTTTATGTATAAAGCAAGGAAACATGCATATATACTAAAATACTTCTCCCCCTTTTTGTCAATCATCAATCGAGGGGTTAAAGTAAACACAAAACAATGTTCTCCCCCTCAAAGAGGTGAACTCAAATCAATCAATAAAGAGTTATATGCGATATACATTCATGAAGAGGAAGACGCTAAGTTAGCTTCCCTACATACATGCATTACATGAAGAAGGGATGACAAGCCCTAATTCACATAACACATAATATGCAATGCATAAGAGGAGATGTGAAGTTCCGCTTACACACGTGTACCGCATAAAGAAGAGTTGTCAAGCTCCTCAATATAAGATACACTCAACATGAATCTATATGTAGAAGAGATGTTAAGCTCCCCTTGCATATAGGAAATATAAACCAAAACATTTTTAAATACAAAATTTTGAATTTTCTCAATAAAAACAAATTTTGAGATATCTTAGTAAATCAAATTTTAATATATCAATTGTAAATAAACATTACAAATTTTGAATTTTAGTTGTAAATGAAATTTTAATACAAATGTGATCTTGATACCAATGAAAGAAAGTATTTTATATCTTGATACCAATAAAAATTTTCAAGGATACAAATTGAAATAAATAGATCAATAGATACCAATTGAAACATATTGAACATTTTGATATCAATAAAAATACTAATTGTAAAAAAAAATACCAATTGAAGATAATGCATAAGCTTATATAAAAAGATACCAATTGAGAAATCAATTGAAAATGAAGATTTAAATTAAGCTTAGCATAAACAAACTTTATGCTTTAAACATGTAAATATCTTGAGAATCAAGTATAAATATATATGATTTGTTGGTGCTTGATTTTCAAAACATATATATGTATGGAAAAGACAATATCAATAGGAATTGATATTATGGAAATTATGAAGCATACACATATAGAAAACAAAATATGAGTATATACAAAAATATCAATTGAGATACCAATTGAAAATAACAATGTAAATCAAGTATATAACTCATAACTATCACCCTTTATATGCTCAAGATAAAAGATTTTTCAATTAAGCTTATAAGGCATACTCGCCCATCTGTCCTCCCATGACGGTATTGGTAGGGGTTTTCAAAAATAGAGTTTGAAAAATTTTTTTAGTATTGAAAACACTACCAAATGAAGAATAATAACTAGTTAAAATAATTTTTGAAAAACTAGTTAAAGATCCTTCAAAACATGAAACCAAATTATGTATATCATGAAGCATACTAAATACATAAAGTTGACACTCAAAATCGATGAGGCTCAAAAATAATCATGAAACAAAGTCATGAATAAACAAATAAAGTGTGAGTGCATAAGAATCATGTAATTAGCATTTTCCATGAAGGTAATCAATAAAGCTCAAAACAAACATGAATATCATTTTATCAAAAATCATGAAAATTCATTTTTCAATTAAAGATGAAAATATAAAAAATTATTTTTCATCTTAAAAACAAACTTCTCGGTATATGTACGTTGTTATTCAAAACTAACAATATGCATACATATCCCAAACATAAAAAGAGTCCATAATATAAATTGCATGAAGGCAAATGACTCAAGGGGCATACATGTATATTTATTAGATTTGAATAAAAATGCATATACATGAAGTAAACACATGAAAATAGGCAAAACAAGTGTAAATGAGGAAATCATCAAAATTAGGCTATACATGTGCATATAGTGAGTACAAAAGAACAATGAAATGCAAACGTATATGAATCAAATGTTGCTCACTACTTGTACATGTATAAATATCCAAGTTTGATAAAAACTACATTTAAACTAGTATTTACCACATGAAGCACAAAATAAAACATGAACATTTTAACAAACACTAAAACATGCTAAAGATCATCAATCATAAATGCATGTAAACTAAAATAGGAGTTTAGAGATAGTTACCAAACCATGAACTACACTCTAATTCTCCAAAAACATGGTGGTCGTCCCACCAAACTTTCTTGATAGCGGTGCATCAAATATGTGTCCATCAAGTCCATACATCCACTACTAAGGCACCATCCCTCTCACGTTTTGTGAGAGCCCGCACCTACATCAAAAATACAAGGTGGGGATTTTGGTACCCATTTTCTTTTGGGTCCTTGAGGGTTAGTATTGTAAGGAACCCAAACATTTTTCTTGTTATTAGCAAAATTAATATGATGTATCTTATCAAAATAAAACTTTGCAAAATGGCCTTTGCGGCCACAATGTGTACATTTGTACACTCTAGGATGCATATGAGTGTGGGTGTGGTCATGACGTGCAAAATGTGCATGTGCATGATGTGGGTGTTGTGCATGGACATGGGGAACTTGTTTCTTTTGAACAAGGATTCCAACTTCTTATGATTAAATGCACATGTGCTCAAAGTTGAGCTCAAACAATTAATTTTATTTTTTAAAAATTTAATTTCATTTTTATCAATAGTTGTGGCATGAAGAGCATGAACAATAGTCCTTTTCTTTTTAGAAACATTTACTTTTTCTATTTCAACAATTTTTTTTTAAGAGTTGTTCTCATTTAAAGCAACTTCTTTTTGTTTTTCCACCAAAACAATTTTATTCTTCAAAGAAGTATTTCCTTCACAAAGACATTTAATTTAGAAATCAAGGAAATATTCTCATTTTTCAAAGTTTCATTTTCTTTTGAAAAACATTCCAATTTTTCTTGTAAAGAATCTTTTTCATTTAACATGGCATCAAATTTCTTTTTCAAATTCTTATTATCTTTTCTAATCATGTCATATTTTTCAAGTAATTGTTGACAAAAAGATGCAAGCTCATCATATGACATTTCAACATCTTCTTCTACCTCGGATTCGGTAGTTACCTCAAGGGGGTTATCCCCTTGGACCATGTAGCACACGTTGGAGATGTCACTTCTAACATCCGAATCGCTCCCCGCATAATATTGTTCTTTTTCGCCAAGGGAGATCAAGGTGTTCCACACTACAAAAGCCGAATTAATGTTAGAAAACCTAGATAAATAAACATCATTTAGGGTACACTTTAAAGCATGTAGGGCTTTTGAGTTAGCCTCAATATACTTGCTATTGTTAACATATGAATCTTTAATTGTAGCAAGATAAACATGAATACCTAGGCCTTTGAGGTACAAAGACATCTTAACCTTACAAGTTTGGATGTTAAGAATGTCAAAGGTGGGTGGTGTCATGAAGTCCATGGTGTGTGTAAGCAAATATTGTGATTAGCTATAAAATGAGGATCTTTAACTCTAGGTTGTAAGACCCAAATCAAGAGCACTTGGCTCTGATACCAATTGTAAATCACCTAGAGGGGGTGAATAGGTGATGAGCTAATCTAATGGTCAATAATGCGGAATTAAAAACTTATTAAACTAAACACCACGTATAACACAAGAGTGTAGCCGGATTCCCCGTGAAGGGCTCTGGACTAACTCCTCAAGATTCCTCTAAATAAAAGTTGAGGTGCCGCGTTGGCTCTCTTGGTTGAATACAAGTGTTAGCAAATAATCCGCAAGCATATAACAATTAAGCTCACAATACATATCAAGCATATAACGATGAAAGAAATATAAACATGCAAGATATAAACAAGTAAGGGATAGAGAGTGAGCAATCGCAAATACGGGAGATTTGTTTCGAGGTTCGAGCACACTTGCTCTACGTCCCCGCCTCAATACTTAAAGGATTTCCACTATAAACTGATCCCACCGGATCACTCGGTGCTGCAACACCTACAAACTCTTTGGACTCTCTAGTCCCTCTCGTGTTCCTGCAAGAACACACCGCAAGCTCACTAGCTCGCAGAGGCCGCACCTCAAACAAAGAGTTTACACACGAACTCGAAACACCGCGAACCCGCAAGTCCGCCTCCTCAAAGTACAAAGATGAAACTTTGGTGATCACAACACTTTGATCACCTAAAATCCTCTCACAACAAAGATCCCTATAGGTAGATATAGCAATGGATAGCTCAAGTGTTTGTGTGAGAAAACTAGGATTGAAATGGTGGAGGAAAAACACAAGAAATCACTTTTCAAAACTCTTGATAAACTCTCCTTTTGAATGAAAGTATTTGGCTCAAATACGAGTGGAGAAAACCTATTAAAAGAGTTGAAAAAACTGGTGCAAAACCACTTGAAAAATCTTGTGTAAAACCGCCCCAAAAGTCCCAATTTATAGGGCTAGAAAAACTAGCCGTTGGGAGTCAAGTTGACCTGTCGGTCGACCGCCCGGTTGATCGGCCAACGGTCAGATTTCTGACCATTGAGCCAGTGGTCGACCGGCCGGTCGACCGTGGCCTGGATACAGAGAGCAGGCTCTCTGTCCGGTCGACCGCCCAGTCGACCGGGGCCTTTCCAGAGAGCAGAGCTCTCTGGACGGTCGACCGGGTCGGTCGACTGGCCCTCTACCCAGACTGGCGTGCACGTTCTGTGCACGTCGGTCGACCGTCCCGGTCGACCGACCCCTAGCTCGGTCGACCGACAGAAGCCAGGTCAGTTCAGTTAAGGGATTGAAAAACTTGATTTTTATTTCTTAAATAAATCCCATAAATTCACGAAAAATCTACAAAATAGTTTCAGTATTATACTTTGATAATCAAACATGTTTGAGTAAAATCAAGACATGTTACAAATAATTTGAACTATTTTTGTAACGTATAAATTTTGGCTAAAATAAAAACTGTATTTTTCCAATTTGGTTTTTCCAAAACTTCTCCAAATACAAAAACAAGATATTTTAAACACTTTGAAAGCATAGAGTGTATGGATATGATCTACTACACATACATGGTGAAATATCTATGTTTTTGTCATTTAGCTCTAAAAAAAAGGTTTTGGTTAAAAATACATGTATATATGAAGTTCAAAAACCAAACCGGTATTTTGTCAAAATGAAACTCTTTTGTATTTTTCAAAATAAAAATTCTTTTATGAAAACACATCTAAATCAAGAGTGTGTGTGTATATGGTAACTTGAGCAATCCACCAACTATTCTATCATTTACATTTTATCTAAAAATAAAATCTTATAAAAACGAACCTAGACTCAAGTCTTGATCTTGAAGTCTTCACTTGAAGTCTTCTCCTCCTTCTTGACTTGGTCCAAACTTAATCCAACGAGCTAGACTCCTCTTGAGTACTTGATGTGGTCTTGATGCACAAGCTCTTGAATCAACCGTGCTAGCTCCAAAACTTGTCTTTAAATCTTTTGTTGAAGCTACACACTTACTAAGATCTTGATCACAAATCTGAAACTAATTAAACACAAGATCATTAGTACCATAACTACATGAGTTGATCATCATCAAAACTAGAGTGATGGGCCTTTGGGCCAACACATACTTCATGACTCGATGGAGAGTAGAGGGGACGATGGAGTTGCGATATGGAGTTGCGATGAATCCATAGTCATCCCAGCAACAAGTTATACGAAGTATTGGCGCCAATAAACATAGCACGTCACCTCGAACTCAGGTCCCTGATATGGCATTTGTGTTTGATCTTTACCATCGGGCGTGTACTATTAGTGTTGAAGCTATAGATGATAGTCTGGGTGGCGTTCAATTGATCAGTGGGGATTTTCAAGTGTTGCATGACCCAGTGGGGCATAATGCTCAATGTGGATTCTGGATCCACCTGAATGTGGCTCAGCTCAGATGATCCAATGCACCATGTAAAGTACAGGGGCCTATCATGTTTTTCCTTGACTTGCATGTCGTCTGGAGTGAGGGTTATGCAGGGGACATATTGAGAGGCATGGAGGCAATTTTCTTCTTCTTTCTCGCCTGGTTTAGCCGGAATCTAGGCCTTGAAAGCCTCAGCATCGGCTAAAGCTTCTCTTAGAGCTTCTCTTGTTGACTTGGATAGTCTTAGGAGCTCATAGAGGGTGATCCTCGCTGGGATGTTGGCCAGCTGAGCCATGACATCAAAGTGGTAAGGTGCTGAAGATCCCTCCGCTTTGTCTTTTGCGAGAGTTTTGACATACCGAAACTCCTTTTGCTTCTCCATTGGTTGCTTTGTGGATTTCTTGATTGGCTCTTGGGTCAGTTTAGACAGACTTGCCACCATTTTGTCATACTTTCTCAAGTACGACTGACCCGAACGAGTCCCTCCAACGAGCGGTGTATTCGGCTCTACAGTAAGGACCACTTGAAAATCACCTTGAGGTGGGGTGAATAGGTGATGACTATACTTAGTGGCTAATAATGCGAAATTAAAATTAACTTTCTAGCAACCTAGCAATTAGTAAAGCAATTAAATAAAACTTGCAAGAAATTAAGCAATATACAGTGCAAGTAAAGAGAGAGTAGAGTTAAGAGTGAGAAACAATCGTAAATACAAGGATATGTTTCGAGATTCGAGCCACTACTCTATGTCCCCGCTTTCAACACTATGAAGGATTTTCACTATGACCGAGTCCACTGAATCGTCAACTGGTTACAAGTTCTCATTAGAACTTTTCGGACACACTTGTCCTCTCTCACGGTGCCGCAACACCAACTTAGAGCTCACTAGCTCGCTCGAGGCCGCAACCTCTACAACTTCTCAATTGAAAGAGATCGGTGTCAACTCTTGACCACAAAATAGCTCACAAGCATAACCCCATAACCAAGATGAGAAAGTGAAACTCTTTGAAATTGTGTAGTGAAAATAGCTAGTAAAGAAGTAGAGGGAAGGCTCAAGCTAAAATACAAATCTATGGAAATCTTTGGCTCAAAGAGAAATCTTTTGCAAAGAGGCTAAAACTTGGAAAACTTTGATCTAAGGCTTAGAAATCTTGTTATGAAGTTGTTTCATAGTCCCACTATTTATAGGAGATGAAAATAAGGATAGATAACACAATAAATCCGTTGGGACAAGACCCAAGAAAAGACAAATCTGAAACTAGCCGTTGGGAGTCAAGTCAGCAGAAAATTCTACTGCCGATCGACCGGCCGGTCGACCACCAACGATCAGATTTTCGATCGATGGGAAAAGCGGTCGACCGTGATTCCCAACTAGAGAGTGAACTCTCTGTCGGTCGACCGGACCCAACAGAGAGCACTGCTCTTGCAGACGGTTGACCGAAGTGCATGTTTGCACTTTGGTGCATGTCGGTCGACCGCCTAATCGACCAACAGAGCAGTTTTGCTCTGCCAATGGTCAATCGTCCGGTCAACTAGTTGAGGGCCAAAAACTGATTCTGGATAACTTTTTGAAACCAATATTTTTCCAATTAAATTCTTTTGATATATAAATACAAAATAGAGTTCTAGGATCTTAAAGAACTAGGGTGCGATAATGAATCAACACCAAATAAATTAGAACCATATTTCGACGAAATTCTTTTCTAAAACAAAAACCAGTTTTTCCAAAACTTGTTTTTCTAAAACTTGATTTTCCGAAACTTTGTTTTTCCTAAAACGGTAAGAAACATAGTAGTAATTTTTTTTTAAAAACACAAAGGAATATGAAATGTGTGTGTGTATGACAATCCCAAAAGCTATCAACCTCTATCATGTTGGTTTTAACAAATGACTTTAAATCCTAAATAAAATGGAAAATATAAAAATACAAATCTTGAGATAGTCTTCTGAATATTGGTTGATTCTTGAGCTCTTCTAGTGTGCCAGGCTCTGAGATCTAAATCTTCTTGGCTTCCGAATGTGTGAGTCTTGTGATGGAGCCGAAATGCAACATATAATTTTACCTAAAACTAAATTAAAAAAACTTGTTAATACATAACTACATATGGTTTGTTATCATCAAAACTAGGGCTAATGGCCTTTGGGCTAATAATCTCTCCTTTTTTGATGATGACAAAACATATGGAGTTATTACAAATATTTTGGGAAGAGACTTCAAGTGAAGGTCCCCCCTTAACACATGCATGTATAAGAATATGACATAAAAGTGCTAAATGCACAATAAAAGCATATATATAAGATATGACAATATGGCTCTAATGCTAACCATCTATGCATAACAAGGATACTGAGTTATAAAAGTGTATGTACAAACGGTTACCCTCATCCATTCAAAAAAATACCTCCAACCTCCAATAGTAAGTGGCAGATGGTTGGATCAAAAGGAAACAAGAAACAAGACACATATACCACATAAAGACAATAAAGATAACTGTCACATCAGAAATAAATATGTTCATACATGCATAGAGGTTCATGCCAACCTCAAAACCAAATACATACCACACAAAACATATGTCCATAAAACAAAATACATATCCAAGTACAGAAAATAAAAAATAGACAGTAAATAAACACTCCCAAAATATAACTAACTAACTCCCACAAATAACTTCATCAATATCTCTCCCCCTTTTTGTCATCAACAAAAGGGGTCAATCCTCCTGGAAATCGGAGTCTTCTGGTGGAGCTGGAGCATCAGGAACAATAGAAGGAGGAACCCATAGTTCGAATGGAGGACCCGTCAGAGAAAGTGGCAGTGAGTGACTACTCGGAAGAGGAGCTGGCCAAGCGTTCCTGCTATAGGTGTCATTGACACAAGTCTGCAGGTAGCGGATAGAAGCACAAAAGTGATGGAGATCATTATCCACTCACTACTCTAACCGCTGGAAGTGAGCAATCATCTGTACGTTGTGCTCCCGAAGCTAATTAGAGAAAGCTAGATATGGATCAAAGGAGGAAGAAGAAGCAAAAGAAGATCTAGGAACAATAGCAAGTATGATAGGCTGGGGCTGAGGAGCAGGAGCACGCTCCCTAACATGCATCCTCTTGAGAAGAGTACTGTTGATGTCTACTGACGGTTCGATGGACCGTTCAGGGGAAAGATCAAACTTGAGTTGCTTCAATAGACGTATGATAAGCATCCCAAATGGTAAGTGCCAGTTGGGATTAGAAGATGATCAGAAGTTATGTAGTCAACAATGAGTTTGGGTATGTTGACTCTAATGCCTTCAGAAGGTAACAGATCAGAAGAGGAGCAGAACCCCTAACATGACTATACACTCTTGATTTTAGCAGGAGTTTATGGAAAACAATTTTGGCTAAGACGTGGGCGGTGAGAGTGTAATACTTCACCTCCTCATTCCTAACCAAAGCGGGGTTATCATCGTCATGAAGCAATATAGAAGTTATGTGGGCAGACTCACCGTTAGGATAAGTAAAATCATGTAAATCCACATTATAGATATCTACCCCCTCATAGGAGTGGTGCGGGAGATGGGCAAATTTATGAAGGAAAATATTAATATCCCTACCTAAAACGCTAGACCTGACGTGATTGTTCTGGAAAGACAGGTTAGAATAGAAATAGTATATTAGTTCAGGGTATACATGCTTTTTAATAGTGACGAAATGTTCAAGTGAACTAGTATCCAAAATAGTAGCAAGATCAAGGTGCTCAAAATCACCTAGCACCATAGTTCTACCAGATATTACAATTTTATTATGGATGATTGAAAATCTATGGGATGCATTTTGAGTGATGAAGGGGTTGGATGAGGATTCAAGGGTTTTCCCCTTCTCAGATTTGGATCTCTTTGACATATTGAAGATAATAGACAAGACTATGGCACGATTAAGGAAAGATAAACTAGAATAATTTAGGAAATTTAAGAGATTAAGGAAGAAATTGGATATACCTTCAAAATCCTAAAAATTTGTTGAAAAAGTGGATCTGGAGCTAAAGTGATTTAAATAATTTTTAATGGAGAAATTTTGGATTGGGAATGATTTAGAATGGTTGGAATAAATGAGGGAAGAAGGGAATTGAAGAGAAGAAGAGGGAAAGTCGATGGAGGAGGATAGAATGAAAAATTTTGGGGATTTAGGGCTCTATAAGAAACCAGGGCCAAACCCGACTCCCGGTTGACCGCCAGGTCGACCGGCGCAAACCAAGAGCAAACTCGGTTTCAGTCGGTTGACCGGCTTCGAGTAAAATTTTTTTTTTTTTTTATTTCAAGTTAGATCGGTCGACCGCTCGATCGACCGGTCCAATGACAGGCTAACTCAGTCGACCGGTCGGTCAACCGTAACAACCCAAAAACAGTTAAAAAATTTTATTTTATTTTTGTTTTAATATCTTCTTTTTAGAGGATATTAGAAACTAATATATCTTTACACATAAAACATGAAAACAATGTTAAATTTTAATAGGCATGAAAAACACATAAAATTAATTTTTATTTTATTATTAATAACAACATATTTCTCAATAATTAAGTCATAAATTTGAGATATTGAAGCCGAGTACCCCTTACGGGTTCTAAAACTTCTCCTCGACATTCTTCTAGATAAAAGTTGAGGCGCGTAATTGCTATCTTCATTTATTTGCTTAATTATGGTTAAAAAAATAAATTTTCATTTTTGACAATATACATATCTTATAAAAATATTTATCAACCAAAAAATATTTAGCACATGGACAATCAAAACATGGCTAGTATGAATACAAAAGCAAACTAAATATACAATCTCAACTATAGGCAAGATACAAAAATATGCAAGTCCACATAATTAAAGCATATTATCACAAAAAGAACTAGCTAATCATATGCATGTATAGATCTAATTAGAGATAAAATTCTCAAGTGGAGAAGTTACCAAATCATGGGCAATCTCCAAGATAGGTGTCTCTTTGATAGCGATGCAAGTGACAATTTGTTCGTTGAGGTTTGATGCATCCACCACCCGAGCACCATCTCCCCTAAGTCTTGGAGGAGGACATCACACCTGTATCAATCAAATTTAGTGTGTTCCTTGGTACCCAAATCTTTTTGGGTCCTATGGGATTAGTACTTCTCGAACCCAAACATTTTTATTAATCATATTTAATTTTGCGTAATAAAATTTAGCCGAATGGCCTTTATAGCCACAATGATCACAAGTATAAACTTTTTCATACATAAATCCATGCTTGTGTTGATGTGTGTGTGCATGCTTTTCATGATGTGTGTTTGATGCATGAGAAGTGTGCTTCTTTTGGGTTTTTTCCTTTGAAAATATAGATGCAAATTTATTCATGACAAAAGCACACTTTTTCAAAGTTGTATCCAAAACCTCAATGCGTTTTTGAATATCTAAAAATTCTTTTTTATGACAAGTGATATTTGGGCTTTCACCTTTATAAGTAGTTTTGTATTTTTCGAAATCATTTTTTATTTCCTCAAAAGACCTTGATAAATTATTTTTCTCATTTAAAACAATTTCAAATTTGTTCTTTAAAAGATTATTTCCCTTTTTCAATTTTTGTTTTGTGAAAGAGAAATTTCATATCTATTTTGTAATTCTTCAAAATATTGTGCTAATTCATCCATGATCAAATCATTATCTTCTAAAGAGTTTTCTAGGTTTACCTTAGAAGCTTCATCACCGTGTGCCAAGAAGCACATATGTGCGGTGTCGATCTCCTCTTCAAATTCTATCTCCGAGTCATCCCACGTGGCCACCATCGCCTTCTTTTTATTATGCTCGTTATTCGAGGTCGTAGCTTGTAGTGAGGGACAATCGCAATTAGATGTCCCATCCTTTTGCAATGAAAGTAAGAACCCGTCTCCTCCTTTTTCTTTTCAAGTCTTCCTTGAGGTCTTCCTCTTCGGAAGTTACTTTGTCTACCTTTCTTGTAAAACTTCTTACCCACTTTTCTAATGAGTATGGCAAAGTCCTCATCGTCGTCTTCTGACAATTCATCTTCATTATAAGAGGATGGAGTCGCCTTGAAAGCTATTGCTTTCTTCTTTGGAGCCTCCCTTTCTTCTCTCACCTTCATTTCCATCTCATGGGTTTTGAGATTACCAATGAAGCCGGAGAAGTCCATCTCCTCCCTATCGTTGAGCTTCTTGAGGGCAGTTGCCTTGACTTTTCATGATTTGGGAAGAGCTCTAATGACCTTTTAGATCTTTTGGTCATTGTCAATCTTGTCCACCTAAAGACGATATACCGTTAGTGATTTTGGTGAACCCAGTGAGCATTTCATCAATGCATTCATTCTCAGACATATAAAAATTCTCATATTAAGAACGGAGTAAGCCAATTTTGAATCTTTTGACTTGAAATGTTCCCTCATGAGTAATTATGAGATCATTCTAAACTTCAAAAGCAGATTTATAATTTATTACACGAGAAAGATCATTATCATTAAGTACTTGTGTGAGTGCATATTGGGCTTTGGCATTTGCTTCATAATCCTTGGTGGTTGCTTCAGACTATGTACCCTCATCACCGTGAGGTTCTACAAATTCCTTGATTATGGCCTTAGCAACTCTAACTCCTAGAGATTTGAGAAATAGGTTCATCTTGACCTTCTAAATGGGGAAGTTCAACCCATCAAATTTGGGTGGGGACTTGATGTTAGAGAAGTCGTGTGATGCCATGAAATCAAGTTAGCGCACAAATAGATAATAGATGCAACAAATGAATATAGCCAAATAAAGAGGATCTCCCTAAGGTGGTTAAACCAAAAGTTAGGGTTAGGCTCTGATACCAATTGAAAATCACCTAGAGGGGGGTGAATAGGTGTTGACTATACTTAATGGCTAATAATGCGGAATTAAAATTAATTTACTAGCAACCTAGCAATTAGCAAAGCAATTAAATAAAACTTACACAAAAGTAAGCAATATAGAGTACAAGTAAAGAGAGAGTAGAGTTAAGAGAGAGTAAGCAATCGCAAACACAAGGACATATTTTGAGGTTCGAACCACTGCTCTACGTCCCTGCCTTCGACACTATGAAAGATTTTCACTATGACCGATCCCACTGAATTGTCAACCGATTACAAGTTCTCACTAGAACTCTTCGGATACACTTGTCCTCTCTCACGGTGCCGCCACACCAACTTAGAGCTAACTAGCTCACTCGAGGCCGCAACCTCTACAACTTCTCAATCGAAGGAAATCGATGATCAACTCTTTGAAAAACACCTAGAGGGGGGGTGAATAGGTGTAATTACTAATCTAATGATCTTTTTAAACTTAAGTAAATATGAGTGATGCAACGATCTCTCAAAACACGACTAGGAGCCGAATACCCGGTGAAGGGTTCTGAACTCCGTCCTCCCAATTCCCCTTAAAGATGGGTTAGAGGTGCGCAATGCAACCGTGTTGTATGAGATTTGATCGAACAAGATAAGAATGAAATGCTATGATGAAATACACACAATAAGTATTACAAGTAAAGTAAACAAGAGAAGATTGCACAAGTAAAGGGTTAGTTCTCAAGCAAATAGTTGTAGACAATAGAAAGCAAGAGAAAAATAAAGCAAGATGACGCAAGGCAATCGCAAACACGAATGATTTGTTTCGAGGTTCGAGCCACCGCTCTAGTCCCCGCCTTCACCTCCGTGAAGGGTTTCCACTATCCACCGAGGACGCCTTACAATTTGGTCTACCGAAGACCGAGCACCGAGCTCCACACCTTACAAAAGAACCTCAACCTTAGAGGTTGCTCCACAAGAAGAGAATCACAAGAACAAGAGTGATCACAACAAGATCACTAAACTCTTTCTCAAACACTTTTACAATTCTCACTCTTTTTACAACTTCACTATAGTATGAGTAATGGATTTTTGGCTCTATGAAGTGTGGTGAGAAAACTTCAGTTGTAGAGTGATATTAGCAATCAAACACAACTGAAAAACTAGCTCAAAAGATTAGAATTGAAAGCTTTAAAACAATTTTTCCTTTTCTCTTTGAAAACAATGAAAACTTGAGGATTTTTCTTGGTAAATAACAAGGACCTATTGCCCTCTATTTATAAGGAGAGAATAGGTTAAAACTCTTTTCTTTACACCTAATTTGACCTGCAAAAGGCCCCCAACAACTCTCTAAAACTCTGATAAAGAAGACAGAAAAAACAGATTTCAGAACTATTCCAAAGAGGAAAGAGCCGTTGGCCAGCAGCAGGCTTGGCGGTCGACCGGTCCGGTCGACCGTCGCCTTGCTGGCAAAGAGCCGTTGGGCTCCGGTCGACTGTCCGGTCGACCGTCCTCTTTGAGGAAACACAGTTTCCTTCTACTGGTCGACCGGTCAGTCGACTCAAACAAACCGAGAGCAAAATTGGTTACAGTCGGTCGACCGGCCAGTCGACCGACAGACATGCACAAACCGTGCATGTCCTGACACAGGCGCCGGTCGACTGTCTGGTCGACCGGTCTCGCCTGAAATAGAAAAACAGGCTGAATTTGAAGTTGGGATTTTTTTTGTAAAAACCTTTTAAAAATATATATGACTAAGTATTATGCAAGGATTAGTCTACACATGTTTTAAACAAAGATTTTCAATATAAAACAAGTTGGAAACATGTATACATAAACTAATGCATAAAACTTAAAGCCGAACATTTTTAAAAACATAGAAAAGATAAAGAATAAGTGTGTGTGCAAATCCTAGAGCCAATTATCCTACACTCAAACTTTAACATTCTATTCTTACAATGTTCTAAGGACTTCAAGGCTTCAAGAGGGGCTTTCTCCACTTGATCTTCAATTTTACATCTTGAGCCCAATTTGAGTTATCTTGAGTCCAAGTCACCTTCCTTTAGGGAAGAAAACACCTATGCAAGATAGAAAACCTGAAACACACTTAAATAACAAATAAT
Source organism: Agave tequilana (assembly GCA_038442645.1). Lineage (NCBI taxonomy): Eukaryota > Viridiplantae > Streptophyta > Magnoliopsida > Asparagales > Asparagaceae > Agave > Agave tequilana. The sequence goes on from JAVJIF010014940.1 coordinate 59,298, forward strand.
ATTAGTACAAATAACTAATACGTTTTGTAATCATCAAAACACACTAAAGACGGGTGATTGTAACCTTGGGCCAACAATCTCCCCTTTTTGATGATGACAAAACATATAAGTTATTGAAACAAATAAAGGAAGAAAAGCTTGGAAAGCTCCCCCTCAAACAATGCTATGTATTTATCATGAAGCATTATGAAAATATTAACACCATAAAATTTGTCATATAACTCAAATAATGAACAACATTAAACAAATTTATAATAAGCAAACTTATCTTTTTCAAAATATTCTTTTTCTCCCTAAAAACTTCAAGTAATAAACACCTTAATTAAACTTCAAGTAATAAACACCTTAATTAAACTTATTTATTTTCAAGTAATAAACACCTTAATTAAACTTATATATTTTTCTCCCCCTTTTTGTCATACATCAAAAAGGGTTAAAACATAATAAAAAACGAACAAACTAAAAATATTTTAAGAATCAATCATACATACATTCAACTCACCACAAATAAATGAAAATCTAGCATAATCTAAAGGTTTAGTGAAAATATCGGCAAGTTGAAAATCGGTAGAAACATAATCTATATCAATATCTCCTTTCTCAAAGTGATCTCTAAGAAAGTGATACCTAATGTCAATGTGTTTGGTTTTATTATGTTGATTTGCATTCTTTGTCATGTGAATAGTACTAGTATTATCACAAAATATTTTAACATGATCAAAGTGTAAATCATAGTCAAGGAGAGTATATTTCATCCAAAGAACTTGTGCACAACAAGCTCCGGTCGCAACATACTCCGCCTCGGCGGTTGAAAGGGCTACCGAATTTTGCTTTTTGGAAGACCAAGATACAAGACAATTACTTAAGAATTGGCATGTTCCACTTGTGCTCTTCCTATCTACCTACAACCCGCATAGTCAGCATCCGAAAAACTCGTCATTGAAAATTGGCCGGTTTTCGGATACCACAAACCCATTTCAATAGTGCCCTTAAGGTATCTAATTATGCGTTTAACCGCAATTATGTGAGACTCTTTAGGACAAGATTGAAAACGTGCATAAAGACACACGGAAAACATAATATCCGGCCTACTAGCCGTTAAATAAAGCAAGCTACCTATCATGCTACGATATAATTTAATGTCTACACATTTACCTTGTTCATCCTTGTTAAGCTTTGTAGTTGTTGCCATGGGAGTTTTGCTTACTTTAGATTCTTCAAGCCCGAACCTTTTGATTAGTTCCTTTGTGTACTTGGCTTGATTTATGAAGATCCCATCCTTCTTTTGCTTGATTTGGAGTCCAAGGAAATAGTTGAGCTCCCCCATCATAGACATTTCGAATTCATCCTTCATGCATGACTCAAAAGCTTGGCAAAGAGATTCATTAGTAGAACCAAAAATTTGATTGAGGCAAAACCTGCACAAAAAAACGAGATTATAGAACTTAAGAAAGGAATGTGCAGGTGCTCAATTCTTCCGCTATAGCAAGTGGCTAATGCGGGTCGTGATCCACAAGGAGGGTTTGCGATGGAAGCTTTACAGTTTTATTGAAATCTTATGAAAATAAGCGAAGGTTCTTCTCTGTTTTTAAAGTTAAGAAAAAGAAAAAGAAAGTTATGTTAAAGTTAAGAAGAAAGCGAGAGATGAAGAAGGTGGACAAATCAGAAAACAAGAAAAACGACTATGTACAATGAAGTGGAAAGAAGAATGAAAACGATTTGAAAGAAGTGGTTGGTGATCTAAACTAAGAAAGAAAAGAAAGAAGTAAAGAAAAGGAAAGAGATACTTACCGAGGTTGAGTGATGACTTACTTGGAAACCTTTTTGCAAGTTCTACCTTTTTGCTTCGGAGGCGTTCAACGCATAGATCATAAGCTCGAGCTCGGTCCCCGTGCACATTATATCGTCAAGCATATGAAGTACGAAGTGATGCGAGCTTGGAAGAGGAGAACGTCTTCATGAACTATCGCTGGCTCTCACGTAGCTTAGTTCTACTTGCTTTGGAATTCACTTGTACACTCAATCAAACACAACCAAGGGAAAGTAGAAGGAGGAAGAGGAAAGCAAAACAAAACGGAAAGTAAAGATACAAACATAAACAAATGTTACCTTTATTGCTTACTGAAACCATGAAAGAAAGGAGGAGGATACATCGTCGGTGTCACTCTCAACTTCAGCCTCTCTCTCTTACTTACATGAATCTTCTTCTACCCTAAGTTACATCCAAATTACATAACAAGAAAAGAAAAACCTAAACTACAAAGAATTAAAACTAGGCTAAATCCTAATCTGCCTTGACGTCCTCTTTTCAGCGAAAGTACAGGCCTTTTATAGGCAAATACCCAACAACCAAGATCCCGGGAGATCGGGGGAGCAAACGCTCCCCGTAACTCCCCAAGATTGCCGCGGAAACGCGGCAAAAGCCGCGTTTCCGCGGCAAGGGTGTGGCCAGGTGGCCACACCCTGTTGGTGGGTCTCCCCGGTTTCTCCCTCTGACTTTATCTGGAGTTGGTTTTGCAGTTTGGCTCCGAGATTTTGAAGAAATGGCCTTGGATTCTTGGCTTTAACCGATCGATCCTGAGAGGATTCTTCTCAACCGGTTTCAACCTCTTGATTTTGCCCTGATTTTGTGTGTGCGAATTTATTCTGATTTAATTCAGAATTCTGGTGGGCTTTTGGGCTCATTTCTCTTCATCTCCTTAAGGATTGGGCCTGCAAATAAATTAAACAAATAATTAGGACAATGCAGGCTTTTTATTCTAAAATAAGTATGGAAATGTGACATTAAATATGCAACATTAGCAACCAATCAAATATCATCTACATAAATTTGTACAATGAGTATATCCTTTTCTACATGTTTTGTAAACAAGGTTGTATCAATTTTACCTTTCTTAAAACCATTTGAAATCAAAAATGAAGAAAGTCTTTCATACCAAGCCCTAGGGCTTGTTTTAAACCATAAAGAGCTTTATCTAATTTGAATACAAAATCCGGATGTGTAGGATCAACAAACCCGGGGGGGTTGTTCAACATACACCTCCTCTTCAATAAAACCATTTAGAAAAGCACTTTTAACATCCATTTGAAACAATTTAAAATCTTTATATGAGGCAAATGCTAGTGTCATCCGTATGGCTTCAAGCCGTGCTACGGTGTGCAAAGGTTTCTTCAAAATCGATTCCTTCGATTTGAGTGTAACCTTGGGCAACTAACCTAGCTTTATTCCTAACAACGTTACCCGATTCATCCAACTTGTTCTTAAAGATCCACTTAGTACCAATTGTTGGTCTATCGTGGGGCCTAGGAACAAGGTGCCAAACTTGGTTGCGCTCAAATTGATTGAGTTCCTCTTGCATAGCTAGCAACCAATATGAATCGGCCTCGGCTTCGAGGACGTTCTTGGGTTCAACATGAGAAATAAATGCATAATGTCCACAATAGTCATGAAGTTTAGAGCGAGTTGTTACCCTTTTTGATACATCACCTATGACGAGGTCCTTGGGATGATGTGGATTGTATCTCCAATCCTTTGAAAGTTGTTGAGTGGGCTCTTCTCCATTTGTTTGATCTTAATTTCCTTGAGCCTCTTGTATTTTAGTTTCACTTCCTTCATCATCCTTTGGCTTGTCTCCCATAGTAGGTGTATCCTCCAAGGTCACTTTCTCCAAGCCTTCATGCAAAGCATCTATTTCTACAACATTCTTAACAAACAAGTTAGATTCCTCAAACTTAACATGTATAGATTCCTCAATAGTCAATGATGACCTATTGAAGACTCTATAAGCCTTACTAGTACTAGAATAACCTACAAATATAGCCTCATAAGATTTAGGATCAAATTTTCCTAAATTATCTTTTGTATTTAAAACAAAATATTTGCATCCAAAAATCTTGAAATATGAAACATTTGGTTTTCTAGAAAAGTACATTTCAAAAGAGGTTTTTGTAGTATTTTTACACAAAAACACGATTTGATATATAGCATGATGTATTAACGGCCTCGGCCCACAAATAATGTGGTAGACCATATTCACTAAGCATTGTCCTAGCCATCTCTTGCAAAGTTCGATTTTTCCGTTCAACTACTCCATTTTGTTGTGGAGTTCTAGGACAAGATAGTTCATGCTTTATTCCATGTTCTTCACAAAAAGTGGTAAAGGGTTGGTTAATGAATTCACCTCCTCTATCACTTCTTATTCTTAAAATTGAAACATTCTTTTCTTTTTCAACTCTTTTCTTAAAAGTTTGGAAATACGAAAATGCTTGATTTTTATGCTCAAGAAAGAAAACCCAAGTAAAACGTGAAAAATCATCAACTAAAACAAATGCAAATCTATTCCCACTTAGACTTTTGGTTTGTGTAGGGCCAAATAGATCCATATGGATTAACTCCAAAGGACGTGATGTCATGATATCCTTAATTGACTTGAAAGAAGACTTAGTTTGTTTCCCAAATTGACATGCGTCACAAACTCGGTCCTTTTCAAAATTCAAACAAGGAATACCTTTCACCATTTCCTTTGTGTTAAGCTTAGATATATGGTCAAAAGAAATGTGGCCTAATCTTCTATGCCACAACCAAGAGTCGTCATCGAGGGCTTTTAAACATGTTATATTACAAGACATATTTAACATATCTATCATATAAACATTACTTTCACGAAAACCGAAAAACACACAAGCATTAGAAATTCTATCAATTACTTTACAAACAACATTATCAAAAACTACATCAAAACCTTTATCACATAATTGACTAACACTCAAGAGATTATGCTTGAGGCCGTCAACTAAAACTACATTCTCAATTAAAGGGGATGTGCCAAGTTTTATATTACCGATACCGATGATTTTACCCTTGGCGTCATCTCCGAAGGTGACGGTGCCACCTTCATGGTATCTTGATAGGGTTGCAAAGTTGTTGATATCCCAAGTCATGTGCCTTGAGCAACCACTATCAAGATACCACAATCCTCTACGTCGTTGGGCTTTGGAAGGTACCTACATCATTTAACAAAATCGTTGATTTTGGTACCCAAACTTTCTTGGGTCCTTGGAAGTTAGTGTTTCGAACCCAATATTATGATGAGATGCACTTAGTCTATCATAGCAAAAATTGGCTAAGTGTCCTTTCCGCCCACAATGTGAGCATGAGAACACTCTACCATACATGAATGCATGATGTGTGTGTGAAGTGTGAGCATGTTGGGGGTTTGCCACGATGTAAAGGTTGTGTGGTATGTACATGAGCATGAGCATTATGAACATTTTTCTTAGAGGCTTGTTTCTTAGGGAACATAGCCTCAATCTTTTTCTTATCAAACTCACTACACTTTTTCAAAACAATACCTAAAGAATCTATTCTTTCCTTAAGCATGGTAATCTCCTTAGCATCAACAAATGGGGACTTGCCTTTACAAAAAGTCTTATATTTATCAAATTCATTTTAGTGGAAACCAAAGTAGAATGCAAGTCATTATTCTCTTTAGAAAGATTTACAACTTGAAGACTAAGAGATTCATTTTCCTTTTTCATTTTTAAATACTTTTTCTTTAAGAAGTCATAATTGTGAGACAATTCTACAAAGGCTTCTCCTAACTCATCCATGGAAAGATCTTCATCAAATGAAGGGGAAGGGGTTACCTTGCTTGTGCTTTCATTAGCCATGAAGCACATGTTGGCGGTGTCGATCTCCTCCTCGGATTCGCTCTCGGAATCCCATGTTGCCTTCATTGCTTTCTTCTTGAAAGGCTTCTTGGATGGGGATGGCTTCACTTTGTCCGAACATTCCGCAACAATGTGTCCCGGCTTTTGGCAATTGAAGTATATGATCTTTCTTTCTTCTTTGCCTCCTTGCCATCTCCTTCTACCTTGGAATTTCGCCTTGTTGTACATCCTCCGGACATTCTTGACAAGAAGTGAGAGCTCTTCGTCATCTTCTTCTTCATCATCTTCGTCGGAGTGAGTAGCTTGACTTTTGAAAGCTATGGTCTTCTTCTTGGAGGGAGCCATCTCCTCTCTTGCTTTCCTTTCCATCTCATGGGTTTTTAGATTCCCAATGAGACCAATTAGCTCTATCTCATCCTTGTCGTTGAGTTCCTTCAAGGTTGTAGCCTTGACTTCCCATGAAGGAGGAAGAGCTCGGATGATCTTTCTTACTCTTTGATCATTGTTGATGTCCTCACCTAGAGAAGAAAGTCCATTAGTAATCTTGGTAAATTTTGTAACCATATCATCTATGGTTTCATTCTCTTGCATGCTAAAATTTTCATATTGGGACCGAAGAAGGTCTATCTTGGCCCTCTTTACTTGTGATGTCCCCTCATGTGTGACTAACAAATGGGTCCAAATCTCGTATGCGGATTTGCAATGGATAACTCTAGCTATGTCATCATCATTGAGGGCTTGTAGGAGTGCATAATGAGCCCTAGCATTGGCATCAAACTCCTTGGTCTCAATTTCGGACCAAGTAGATTCATCACGGGGGTGTGGTAAAAGATTTGGTCACGGCCTTTGCAACTCGGCTACCTAGAGATTGCAAGAACACGGTCATCTTAACCTTCCATATGGGAAAGTTAAGTCCATCAAACTTAGGGGGTGTCTTGATACCATCGGCCATGTTTACTAAATGAGTATGAATGAAATGATTAGCAATGTGAGGATCTCTCTAAGGTTGTTAAGCCAAATCCTAGAGTCCAAGCTCTGATACCAATTGAAAAACACCTAGAGGGGGTGAATAGGTGTAATTGCTAATCTAATGATCTTTTTAAACTTAAGTAAATATGAGTGATGCAACGATCTCTCAAAACACGACTAGGAGCCGAATACCCGGTGAAGGGTTCTGAACTCCGTCCTCCCAATTCCCCTTAAAGATGGGTTAGAGGTGCGCAATGCAACCGTGTTGTATGAGATTTGATCGAACAAGATAAGAATGAAATGCTATGATGAAATACACACATTAAGTATTACAAGTAAAGTAAACAAGAGAAGATTGCACAAGTAAAGGGTTAGTTCTCAAGCAAATAGTTGTAGACAATAGAAAGCAAGAGAAAAATAAAGCAAGATGACGCAAGGCAATCGCAAACACGAATGATTTGTTTCAAGGTTCGAGCCACTGCTCTAGTCCCCGCCTTCACCTCCGTGAAGGGTTTCCACTATCCCCGAGGACGCCTTACAATTTGGTCTACCGAAGACCGAGCACCGAGCTCCACACCTTACAAAAGAACCTCAACCTTAGAGGTTGCTCCACAAGAAGAGAATCACAAGAACAAGAGTGATCACAACAAGATCACTAAACTCTTTCTCAAACACTTTTACAATTCTCACTCTTTTACAACTTCACTATAGTATGAGTAATGGATTTTTGGCTCTATGAAGTGTGGTGAGAAAACTTCAGTTGTAGAGTGATATTAGCAATCAAACACAACTGAAAACTAGCTCAAAAGATTGGAATTGAAAGCTTTAAAACAATTTTTCCTTTTCTCTTTGAAAACAATGAAAACTTGAGGATTTTTCTTGGTAAATAACAAGGACCTATTGCCCTCTATTTTTAAGGAGAGAATAGGTTAAAACTCTTTCCTTTACACCTAATTTGACCTGCAAAAGGCCCCCAACAACTCTCTAAAACTCTGATAAAGAAGACAGAAAAAACAGATTTCAGAACTATCCCAAAGAGGAAAGAGCCGTTGGCCAGCAGCAGGCTTGGCGGTCGACCGGTCCGGTCGACCGTCGCCTTGCTGGCAAAGAGCCGTTGGGCTCCGGTCGACTGTCCGGTCGACCGTCCTCTTTGAGGAAACACAGTTTCCTTCTACCGGTCGACCGGTCGGTCGACTCAAACAAACCGAGAGCAAAATTGGTTACAGTCGGTCGACCGGCCAGTCGACCGACAGACATGCACAAACCGTGCATGTCCTGACACAGGCGCCGGTCGACTGTCCGGTCGACCGGTCTCGCCTGAAACAGAAAAACAGGCTGAATTTGAAGTTGGGATTTTTTTGTAAAAACCTTTTAAAAATATATATTACTAAGTATTATGCAAGGATTAGTCTACACATGTTTTAAACAAAGATTTTCAATATAAAACAAGTTGGAAACATGTATACATAAACTAATGCATAAAACTTAAAACCGAACATTTTTAAAAACATAGAAAAGATAAAGAATAAGTGTGTGTGTGCAAATCCTAGAGCCAATTATCCTACACTCAAACTTAACATTCTATTCTTACAATGTTCTAAGGACTTCAAGGCTTCAAGAGGGGCTTTCTCCACTTGATCTTCAATTTTGCATCTTGAGCCCAATTTGAGTTATCTTGAGTCCAAGTCACCTTCCTTTAGGGAAGAAAACACCTATGCAAGATAGAAAACCTGAAACACACTTAAACAACAAATAATATTAGTACAAATAACTAATACGTTTTGTAATCATCAAAACACACTAAAGACGGGTGATTGTAACCTTGGGCCAACACTCTTGACCACAAAATAGCTCACAAGCACAACCTTATAATCAAGATGAGGAATTAAAAATCTTTGGGATTGTGTAGTGAATAGCTAGTAGAGAAGCAGAGGGAAGGCTCAAGCTAAAACACAAATCTATGAAAATTTTTGGCTCAAAGAGAAATCTTTTGTAAAAAGACTAAACTTGAAAAACTTTGATCTAAGGCTTAGAAATTTTGTTGTGAAGTTGTTTCATAGTCTCACTATTTATAGGGGATGAAAATAAGGGTAGAAAACACAATAGATCCGTTAGGACAAGACCTAAGAAAAGACAAATCTGAAACTAGCCATTGGGAGCCAAGCCAGCGGAAAATTCTGCTGCTGATCGACTGCCAATAGTCGGATTTCTGATCGATGGAAAAAGCGATCGACCGAACGATCGACTGTGGTTCCCAACCAGAGAGTGAAACTCTTTGTCAGTCGACCGGGTCGGTCGATTGGAGCCAACAGAGAGCACTGCTCTTACAGACGGTCGACCAGCCCGGTCGACTGAAGTGCATGTTTGCACTATGGTGCATGTCGGTCGACCGCTCGGTCAACTGACAGAGCAGTTTTGCTTTGCCAATGGTCAACCTTCTGGTTGAACGGCTGAGCGCCAAAAACTGATTCTGGATAACTTTTTGAAACCAATATTTTTTTCAATAAAATTCTTTTGATATATAATACAAAATAGAGTTTTAGGGTCTTAAAGAACTAGGGTGTGATCATGAATTAACACCAAATAAATTAAAACCATATTTTGATAAAATTCTTTTCTAAAACAAAAATCAATTTTTTCAAAACTTGTTTTTCTGAAACTTAGTTTTCCAAAACTTTGTTTTTCTAAAACAGTAAGAAACATAGTAGTAAATTTTTGTTTGAAAACACAAAGGAATATGAAAGTGTGTGTGTAACAATCCCAAAAGCTATTAACCTCTATCATCTTGGTCTTAACAAATGACTATAAATCCTAAATAAAATAGAAAAAATAAAAATACAAATCTTGAAATAGTCTTCTGAATATTGCTTGATCCTTGAGCTCTTCTAGTGTGATAGGCTCTGGGATCTAAATCTTCTTGGCTTCTAATGTGTGAGTCTTGTGATGAACCGAAATGTAACATATAATTTTTACCAGAAATTAAATTAAATAAACTTATTAATACATAACTACATATAGTTTGTTATCATCAAAACTAAGGCTAATGGCCTTTGGGCTAACACCATTGTCTCCTCCTTAGTATTTGTTAGCGAGGGGATATTGATTAATCTCTAAATATGTATATTGCATACCACATCTTTATATTTATTCAATATTAAATTCTGTTAATAACACCTCTCTTATATTTTTCTAGGTCCATGGCATGAAATAAAGAAGAAGCCAAAAATCTCATTTATTTGGTGAGTTAAAGGCTACACACATAGCCATTGACTTTGAAAGGTGGTTCTATCAAAATCAGGTGCCCACATCTAGAAACTAGCAGTACATACCGATTGGGGGACAAACCAGAAAGATGTGGCAGTCGGCACCGCGTGCGCGGTGACAAGATGGCTGCGGCGCATTTTCGCGGCTTCTTTATGGAGCCGCGCATCAAGATTTGTCGCGCGGCCCCGTGACACCCCCTGATACCCCCCTTAGCCTATAAATACCCCAGGGTTCTCTGAACAGAAGGGAGGAGAACTTTTAGGGTAATTTTCTCCCATTTGCTTCTTCTTCTTTTGTATTTTTCATTTTTGTAGATCTTGTAATATGAAAGAGAGTGATTATCGGATAGAAGAGAAAGTTTTTCTAATTGAGGGTGACACTCTATAAAAGGTTCTTCTTTTATCTTTATTTATTTCTTCTCTAACTCATTTTACATACTTAGCTAATTTTCTCTCATGGCAACTAACTACTAACCACTAACTTGCCAACTCCTTACTTAATAATCCACATGAATCTAATAGTCTCTACTTGGCCTTACTCTTGCAAGAGCCATTGATGGCTCATGATGATGGATTCTAACACGCTAAAATCTAACTCTTTAATAAGCTAACATTAATTTATTCCATACTTACTCTACTTTAGTTTTGATGGCTTAAGTGTAGCTTGCACTTGTAATTGAGTTGGATGTGAAAGTGATCTTAGGGGTCATGCTTTGAAACGCTCTTGAACCAAGGACTAGTGATGGTCAAGAATACATGTGAGGCAAGTATAACTAAGAGGTTAGCATGGTTAGTGGATTCATTAGTAGTTAGTAGCCATGAGTTTTCTTTCATTTTTATTTTGTTTTAGAAATAATATAAAAATCACAAATATCTTCTCTTCAATGTTTCTATCTTTGTTTTCACAGTACACTTTACTTTTCATTCTTTGTTTTGTTTTCTTTTGATTCTTTAAAATATTGAAGAATACTTAACACACACGTGAGTTGACCGGTAAAGCTTCTATCACTTTCTGTCCCTGTGGATTTAACCCGTTTAGCCACCATGCTATAACAGAAGTATCGAGGAAGCCAAAGCGCGCACACTTTAACTCTTGATTTCAAAATGACACTTTTTGTGTGTGTTTTTCTCCCGATCAGACATCAATTTCCACTTCCCTATAGGAAGCACACACCACATTGTAAGACAAGGCTTTTGCTTTGCCTTTGGACTTCCTGCTGGTAATAGTAGTCTACTACTAGCCTTCCATGAGGTCAGGATATACCCATATGGTCTCTCCCTAAGGAGTAGGAACAGGTACGAGACCTTTCTCCCGCTGGTGGTGTAGATTTGTATTGATCACCCTTAGTTCCCTTTTGGAATAGGAACCACTCCGGCTAGCATTGAAAGCTGTACCCCAAACTGAAGAAATGACGTAATATTAGCTATCACCTTCTTCTGTTCTGGGCGGAGCTTTAGCACCTCTGCATCAATCAAACTTGAAAGATGTCTTTGAAGATGTAGCATTTTTTAGTAGGGTGCCCCAGCATCCTGTGGCACAAGCAGTAATTAGGATTATCAGTCTTGCCCACTTCTTCAGGACATCTAGCTTCAGGAAGCTTCAGTCTGTTACTCTTTTTGAGTAACTTGAATAACGAATCGACATGCTCATCCTTGAAGGAGTACTGCTTGTTGGTGCGTGGCTGGCTTGAAGAGCTACCACTTCTAGCTGGTTGGAGCTTAGAGGGAGACTTTATCCTATCGCCAGTGTGTCCTTCCTTTTAGCTTGAAAAGATGCTTCCGGCGCGTGCCTCATCTACTTCTCGGGTCTGCGCTTACTTTCTTCTGCCTTAACTCTGGCGAACCAACTTTCCTTTCCCTTGCCTCGTCATCAGGAGAGTTGCCATGGTAATCTCCGAATCATTTTCAAAGAAATGGGCAACGAAAATCTTCTCCAGATCCCCCAGTTCTTGATAGAACCTTCTGGGAGCTTCATGAATCACTCGAAAGTAATCCCTTTTAGGGTACCGATGAACAAACATGTTGGGATAGCATCATTTGATACTACATTCTCATTCTGAGACTTGAAATAGTATATATATTGGTTCGGTAACCCTTGCCATCAAAGGCCTGTAGGGTCGGAGATTTAAGCTTAATAGGGTACGGGACAAGATCCCACTCGACTGGTTATGGCCGGACCACTCCTGCTTCTTGGAGGTCCTTCCGGTTGGCGAGGGCCTCAAGGCTTTGCTTCAATTTGCTCATCATTTTGGAATGAGTGTTCCAATTAAATGAATTACCCTCCTCTTCAGATGGAGAATTGGGTGGCTCAAAGTCAGAATGCCCTTCATCCTTGGTATTTACAGAAGATAAGCTCTTTCTTTCTTTCTGTTTGCTCTTGGACTTCTTGGAAGGAGTCTTAGCCTTCAGCTTCTTCTTTTTGTCCCTAAGCAATTGCGAAAGCATCTGCGTAAAAGTGTCAATAGATTCTTACTGAACATGAATCATATCGAGTTGCTCCCTTTGAACTTGGGCTTACTATTCAAAGTACCTGGCAATTTCTTCAATAGTGCTTTCCATATATGTGAAAACTTCTCTTTCCAAAAAGCATTCAAGGCTTGTGATTCCGCGATGGCAAAGTGTGCTTCGCTTACTTTAGTGCCCCTGGTTAGGGCACTGTAGTCCACTGGGGCTATTGTACCAGTATGAGTACGGGTATGTCGGTACACTCCTTCTAGCTTAGTGTTAGACTCATCGGAGCTAACTACAGGCTGCTTCTCGTTAGTCCTATTTGGCATGGTACTTGGGTCCACCATATTTGCAGTGACTTCCGGGTACTCCGTGTCAGAGAAGGTTCTCTTCCTGTGGGAGTGATGCCTCTTGGCCGAGTGGGAGACTAGCGCTGTTGATAATCGGTTGAACACTGACTGTTTCCTTGTATGTGAGCTGCAGTGATATTCAAAGAGCACCGCTGTAATGAGCTATTCACAACAGCATTATGGAGTGATTTGATGAACACTCCTCTTCTTTGTCAAGTATTCTCTTAGATCTGTTGAAGGAGAATCGAAGAGATCAGCTTCGAGTCTCTGAGGATGAGAACTTATTGGTTCAACCTTGACTTTAGTTATCAGAGAGTGAACGTGAGTCTTGTGCCGTAACTCTAAAACGTAGGTCTCAAAGACGCAGGGCTCACATTTTGAGTTGGAGACACGGAGCTTGTTCTCTGCAGAAGAGACGCGACCTTCACGTTTTGGTACAAAGACGCAGGTCTCGCGTCTTTAAGAAGAGACGCGGACCTCGCGTTTTGGCATAAAAATAAGAGTCTCATGTCTTTGAGAAGACAGCGGACCTCGCGATGCTGAACATTGCATCTGTGAGGTAAAGCTTCAGAAACGTGCGCTTCATGAGCTCCGCATTATGATATAGCGACACAGGGTTCGCGAGTTTGGTGTTGCTCAGAAGAAATGAGGGCCTGAGCTCCCCGTTCTGTATCTGCTGGAGAGATGACTTTTTCAGCTTTTTCTATATGTTGTCGACGTGCGCGATGCCTTTCTCAATGTTCAGCATTCTGGTTACGCTTCACGAGTTGTTAGGGACCTCTGATAGCCTAGAGTTGAGCAATCTGGAGAGGAAAAGTATGGCGAGATTGGCCTTCATTATCGTTGGCCTCGCAGGTCTCATGGGAGATGTTGTCTCGAGCCATGCGGGCAATGTGGCCAGAAATGGTACTGTTTGCGTAAGCCATTCTTGGAGAAGTTTCCAAAGAGACTTGATAGCAGATTTTTGAGGAGATCGTACGGTATTGCCGTGCCACTTTAGGGCTGTAAAACCAGAAGAAAAAATTCCTCGTACTTTGCCTGATTGAATTTCACGACAAGTGACTCGACCGTCTTTCCCATGAAGTTGAAATCACCTTGCGCCACAACTTTCTCGTCAGTTGAGAAAGTAGTCCCCAGCTGGGTCGTAATCTCTTGTACGGGTCGGAAAATTGAAAATATGTATTGCAAAATTTTCTTGAATTAATGAAAGATTACAATAATTCTAAAATTCCAATTACAAGAGAGAAGATATTCAAACTCAATTCTCCTCTTTGTTTAATGTCGGGTTCTTTGCATAGCAGTGGAAAGTGAATCTTGTTTTCTGTTGATTGGGTGATGAACGTCAAGCTTTTTTGAAACTTTTCTCCTTGGATCACTGATGGAGTAGCACAACTCCTATCAAATGAAATCTCAAAGAGATTTTGGCAGAACTTGAACACAACAAGTTTGTGTAGAAGGGTTAAACTCTTCGTAATCCTCTGCTTAGATTCTCTTTCTGTTTTTTATCAGAATATGCCAATACCCTGTACCACTTTTCAATAGCAATTTTGGCTATCTATAAGGGGTTCTAGGGATAAAATTGTCCCCTAAATAATTTTCATAATGGGGGTTAACTCCCCTCATTCGTGGACAATAATTGACCCAGTAATGGGGGCAGTTACAACTGAGACGCAGGGTAAGCGTGCAGTTGAAACGCAGGCTTGAGATCTACGTTTGGTCATTGAGATGATGTTGGAGACGAGCTTCGAGCCTCGCGTTTTTGGCGTTGAAGTGGTGCTGAGACGCGGGCCTCAAGCCTCATGTTTTGGCACTGCTGAAACGCGGACCTCGAGCCTCGAGCCTCGCTTTTAATTAACCTTGCCTCTGAAGTATGAACTCTGCATTTGATGACTTGTCTCCAGTTATTTTTAGACAGTCTACAGTGACTACCAGACTTCATCCCTACTCCTACTGGACGTAGCTCAATAGCAAGATTTCTGGATCACAAGAACGGTTACGCCTGCCGCGAAATTCCCACGTTCTAAATACCTTTATTCCAGTGGGGACGGTTATGGATAGTAGCAAATATCTTGATATGCCAATCCCAACAATAAAGCATGACAATCTAGACGGATATGAAAGGATCTTAACCGCGGATCATGAATTACGGAGAAAGTTCCACACCATCCAGTTATACCAAACAACTTACTTATAAATCAACACTCCCCCACAAAGAGGGGACAGAGAAAAACAAAGAAGATGAAGACTTGTAATGAGAAAACCTCTTGTAATACACAGAAAAAGATAGTGAATTCTTTCTCTCTCCTCCTCGTAGTTTTCCCATTCTGGGTTTTCAAATAAAAAACCCTGTACATCTGTTTACTGATTGGATCTTTACATTCGATACTGTTCAAAGCAAACTCCCTTTTGCTTGTGATGTGAGATCGACCATTCGATCAATCATATAAGAAAATTTCCACAAAAATATGGACAAATTTTCTAATAAGTGGACAAAAATAGACAAAAGTGGATAGAAATTTAAGCTGTTTGACAAATTTTACAATATGTACACAAAATAGTCAAAAGTGGACGAAAAATTCAGAAATTGGACAAAAACAGATTTTGAGGTAATTTGATGCTTTGAGGTAATTTGATGATTTTGATGTAATTAGTTCAAGAATTTTTAGATAATTTGTAATTTTGAGGTAACTTTGCTAATATTTTTAGGATGAGTGATAAATTTGTGATGAATTTTACTCTGTTTGCAGATAAATTCATAGTTTAGTGGACAAAAATTGAATATAGTGGACAAATTTGTAAATCACCTAGAGGGGGGTGAATAGGTGATAGTGCTAATCTAGAAACTAAATGCGGAAGAATGCGAAAGCTAAAATAAATTCGCACAAACACTTAATACAACCAACGAGTGTAGCCGAATTCCTCGTGAAGGGCTCTGAACTAACTCCTCTAGATTCCCCTAGATAAGGGTTGAGGTGCTATATGAAGCTCTCGTGGTTAAGTACAAGTGAGGCACACACACAACCAAGCATATAAGGATAAGCAATATGAATCAATGCAAGGACAACTCAAGCATACAAGATATGATGCTATGAATGATGCACAACACAAATAAAGAGAGAGAGAGAGTTGAGAGTCAATGGATCAAACGCAAATACAAAGATATGTTTCGAGGTTCGAGCCCCTAGCTCTACGTTCCCGCCTTCACCGAGAAGGATTTCTAATCCACTAAGGAGTACCGAACTCCTCTCTCAACCTTACAATGCCACCGAGGCAATACAATCACAATCCACCTCTACCGAAGAGGGATTAGGCCCGTAGCCAAACAACCACAATCACCTCTACCGAAGAGGGATACAAAACACCACTCCGATCAACCTCTACCAAAGAGGGATACAATAAAACAAGGAGGGTTTACAACTTGGTGGTTTCCTCAACCACAAACAATTCCTCTTTTCCCACAAACAAAAGATCCTAAATAGATATGATAGGAGATATAACTCAAGTGTGAAAAAACTAGAGTTTGGAAAACAAAAACTGAAAGAAAAATACTTGGGAAAACTCTTGGTAAAAGATAGAAATGAAGAACAAAATAAATCTCCCAATTTTCTATTTTCTTTGATTTTTTCAAAAACTCTAAAACAAAATAAAGATTGATCTTTTGAAGCTCTAAAACCTTTTGAAAACTTGTTTAAAAACACCAAGAAAGGAGAGAAATTTTAGCTCTTAAAATCTCGGTCAAAATCCCAAAGAAATGGGGTTTATATAGGCCAAACCCTAAAACTAGTCGTTGGCTGAATTCTCAGCCAAAAGCGACTGGCGGTCGACCGCCCGGTCGACCGCCAATGGTCATAAAAATGACCGTTGGAGGAACCCGGTCGACCGCCCGGTCGACCGCCCAAAAACAGAGAGCAAGGCTCTCTGGTCCGGTCGACCGCCCGGTCGACCGGCCCAATTGCTTGCCCAGCATGCACGGCCTTGTGCACGTCGGTCGACCGGCTCTAGAACACGGTCGACCGTCTCGGTCGACCGCCAGCGCCTGGCAGCCAATATTCTGGGTCAGAAAAACATGTTAAAAAATATTCTAATAAATCTTGTAAATCTTCTAAAAATCCACAAAAATAGTTTTATCATTTTGCATTGATATATAAACATGTGATAAAAATTTCAACTCAAATATCAAGCAATTTGAAACATTTTTGTGTCTTAGAAATTTTATCAAAAACCAGAAACTGTATTTTATCAAACTTGAATTTTTCAATAGGAAATTTGATTTTTCTTGAAACTCATGAATAGACATATCAAAATAAGTTTGTCTAAGATATGAAACATGTATGTATATAGAACACATCTAATATACATAAAAACCATTTAAACTTGTTTTGATCTAAACTATTCATGAAAACCAATATCCATAAAACGTGTGTTTGTGTACTTGAGCATATCAACTATCTAATCTTTACGAATGGATCTTAACACACTAAACTAAAACTAGGATACCTAAGTCTTCTTGATGATCTTCCATCTTCAAGTCGACCCGATCCAAAACGTGATCCATGAGCGAGACTCCAACCAGTGCAAGGTATGATCTTGATGCTCGGGCTCTGAAATCACCATGTGAAGGCTCTAAAAACTCATCTTGTTGAAACAATCACCAACTAATATCTTGCTAAATGATCTGAAACTAAAATCACAAGATTATTAGTAAACATAACTACATGAGTTAATCATCATCAAAACTAGAGTGGAAGGCCTCTGGGCCAACAAAATTTTCTAATAAGTGGACAAAATAAACGAAAGTGGACAAAAAAAATAGGCAGTTGGAAAAAGTTTACAATTATAAACAGAAATAATCAAAGTGGAAGAGAAATTCAGAAATTGAACAAAACCTGGTTTTGAGTAATTTGATGATTTTGAGGTAATTTTATAGTTTTGATGTAATTTTACCTATGAATTTTTGAGTAATTTGTGATTTTGAGGTAATTTTGCTGATGATATTTTTGGATGGGTGATGATTTTTTGACGAATTTGTGATTTATGAAGAATTTTACTCTATTTGCAAATTAATTCACTATTTGGTGGACAGAAATTAAATATAGTAAACAAATTTTTCAATAAATGAACATAAATAGACAAAAGTAGATAAAAATTTGCAGTTGGATAAATTTTACAATATGTATACATAAAGAGTTAAACATGGATGGAAAATTCAGAAATTAGAGGGTTTGAGGTAATTTGATGTAATTTTGTTCATGATATTTTAAGTAATTTGTGGTTTTGAGGTAATTTTAATTTTTTAGGATGAGTGATAAATTTCTGATGAATTTGTGATTTGTGATGAATTTTACTCTATTTGTAGAGAAATTTACAGTTTAGTGGAAAGAAATTTAATATAGTGGACAAATTTTCCAATAAGTGGACAAAAATAGAGAAAAGTGGACAGAAATTTAAGCAAACTGAATTTTATTTTATTTTGTAATCTTGAAATTTGATATAATTTTGCCGAGCTTCCGCCTTCGAGTTAACTACTCTGCCTCTGAGATAGACAAATTATATTAATTTTCAGTATAATATACATTTTTAAATTAATAAATTAAAAGATAAACAAACAAACTAGTGAAAAATAAATAAATAAATAAATGTTCAAATAGTTTTGTTTTATAAACAATAGAGGCTAAATGATTTTATAAAACAAGTCATTTATTATTTATTATTTTTATTTAATTTCATTTTTCAAATATTTAAATTATTTTATAAATATTTTTGTCAAGTTAACAATAAATTTTGAAGTGGACAACTTTTTCATAGAACAATTGTTTTTTTTTTTTTCACTTCAAAATTCAAAAATTAATGAAAGCAATTGCTGCCATCAAAAGGACGAAAGACAAAATGATAAATGATAAAAGGACAAAACAAAGGGCAATATGAGAATTAAGTAAATACTATGTAGCCCGTGTTACCATATGGTAGTGACATGCCCCTAGAAGCACAAAATTCTTAGTCAAAGTCGTTATTAACACACTCGCAAACTTTAAGCCTTTTTTGCACTTCAAAAAATTGTTGAGGTCCTGGAACTAATTTTTCCTCCATTTAAATTACCAAATAATAATCTTAAGTAAGTTGTAATTGAAAGAGTGTTTATTCCATTCATAGACTGTGGGCAGCTTAATTAGATGATAAAATGCAAAATTAATTATACATTCTAACTTTATGTTCATTTTTTAAACAATTAGAATTCCGTCTGAGCTTAGATATTATATTTCTTTTCCTTGTGAGAGATTGGGATCCAAAGGAGTTTTTCAAGTTAACAACATACTCAGTCCAGGATTCGGGTTGGCCCTAACATGCGAAGAACCAGATGATGGTCATTCGCGACAGGGCCGTCCATCATCTGTGATGGACGGCTCAAAGCCGGAGAGAGGGAAAAAAAACAAAAAAACAGAAAACGCGTTTTGTGAGGCCTACCACAAAACGTGTTTTTTTTCTCTTTTCCGCTCTGAGCCGTCCATCAGATGTGATGGACGACCCATATTGTGAAAGACTATCACGATCCTTCACGTGTTGGAGCCAATCCGAGCCTCCATCTTAACAAATTAAATACTGGCGCACTCTGACCCAAATTTCCTCCAAAAGAAATCAATAATTTCTATCAATACCAAATCATCAATGCATGATATAAATAAATGGCACCACTTAATTATAACCCTGTCATGTTCTCTCAAACTTTCATCTATCACAGTACTTATCAAGTGGTAACAAGATCCAAAACCCTCGCCTCAACCTGCAATTATTATTAATTTTCCGGCCAAAAAACCAAAAAAAACATTCGTCCCTAAAAGCCAATCGAATATGGTTTTACTCTGATAATTCCACTATTTACCCATCCTCCGCATGATCCTCGGGGGTCACGTGCGTTACAACTGCCCATTTCTTTATTCTCTTTTCCGCACCAGAAAACAAGACCACTGTACGATTCGGTCCGTCAACGAGCGCACCAACCCCGCAGTTTCCTTCCTTCTCCGAGGAGCGAACAAGCAGCGGGCTCTCCTCCGCTGTCCGATCCGATCCACTCCCTATCTACGCCGTCCAATTCCTCCCTTATATTTTCCCCCAATTTTGTCCAATGAGATTTTAATTTCAAGTCCAAATCGAGAGAGAGACGTAGTTGAGCAGATCTCCATTTTTTCGAGGAGGAAGAGGGAGCTTGGGTTTTGATTTTGATCTTTTCTCGACAATAATAAAGGTCAGTTTTTTTGATCATTTCTTTTATTTTCTTTGAATTTGTCGAACTATGAACCCGAGATAAGCACCGGATTAGATCTCTTTAGATCGTTTTGTTTGTTTGTTAATTTGTGTAATGAAAGATTAGGATTGAAACTGTGTAACTTAGGTTTAATCTTGATGGAGAACGGGCTTGAGATTGTCAACGGGGAGCATCGGGAGGAAGAGGTGAAGGTGGCGGTGGCGGACAGAGATTTGATGCTGGGGTCGGTAGATGCTGGATCAAACGGTTTGATGGAGGATTCAGCGGCGGAGGAATCGATGGGTTCGGTGCCGGACTTGGAAGCGGGCGATGCGTTTGAGGAGGCGGCGGCGATGGAACAGGAGAGCTTTTACACGCCGGCGTATCGGCATAGGGATTTTGATTCAGAGGGCGCTGCGTTTGATGCGGTGGAGAGCGGCCATGGATTTGATGGCGTGGAGAATGGGGATGGTAGCTCTGATCGGAATCCAGATCGAGAAAACAAAGAATTGGGTGACAATTTGAATGCTGTTGATGTGCGGGTCAGCGATGGGAACGCTAAAGAACAACAGGCAGTCGGGTCTGGAGAAAAGATGGAGGCTTTTGATGGAGGAGAAGGTTCTGAAACCAAATTGAATGGAGTAGAGGCTGATGGCGAGCTGCGGGATTATGGAGAAACAATTCCTGAAAATGGTGAAAATAAATTAATTGAAGAAAAGCCTGAAAATGGGGAGTGTAATGGGGCAGTTCTGGATGAGAGACATGCTCTTCTCCATGCAGAAGTTGAAAATGGTATTTCTCATGTGGCTACTTTTGATGAGATGGGTGTGGACACTTTTACAGAATCCAAGGAACAAACTCCTAGTGGCGAGGTCGGTGCGAACACTGGTACCCAGTATGAGGAACAAACTTCTACTGAAGGAGTTGAGCAGATGGGCGATGATTCAGTTGGCTTGGATTCGCCTTCTGCTAATGTGCAGATAGTAAATATGCAGGGGGATGTTGTTGATCCTCAATCCACTCTCTCTAAAACTGATAATGGGATTATAAGAAAGACATATGCACCAGTGGTTAAAGAAGATACATCTGAAGGGAAACCGGAACAAGCTAAGGCTAAGACATCTAGTTCTGACAGCAAATCTGAAGTGAGAGATGAATTTGATAGGGAATCTGTTCTGGTGGAGGATTTGACTGACTCGAGCTCCACGGATGATGACGATAGCAGAACTTCTAGTCAACTGGCACCACCTGCTAGTACTCCTGCTCATTCTGAGAGTTCTGGAGGCCCATCATTGCCATCTCGTCCTGCTGGTCTCGGATCTTCTGCTTCCTTACTGGAACTGACTCCCCGTTCCCTTCAGCAGCTCAGGGTTAATGGGGTTGCTCCTCAACGGCAATCTCAGCCTTCTGAAGAAGCAGGGAATGATGATTCAGCAGAGGAGAATGATGAGACCCGTGAGAAGCTTCAGATGATCCGAGTCAAGTTCTTGCGGTTCGCTCACAGGCTTGGGCAAACTCCCCACAACGGAGTTGTTGCTCAGGTCCTCTACAGGCTTGGTTTAGCTGAGCAGCTGAGAAGAAACACAAACCGCCCTGGTGTGTTCAGCTTTGATCGAGCCAGTGTTATGGCAGAGCAGCTCGAGGCATCTGGCAGGGAGCCGTTAGATTTTGCTTGCACAATCATGGTCATTGGGAAGACCGGAGTGGGTAAGAGTGCCACCATCAATTCAATCTTTGATGAAGTTAAGCTTCACACAGATGCATTCCAAGTGGCTACTAAGAAGGTTCAGGAAATTGTGGGCACAGTTCAAGGAATCAAGGTTAGGATTATTGATACTCCCGGCCTTCTTCCTTCTTCTTCAGATCAGTGGCGCAATGAGAAAATCCTCCGCTCAGTGAAGAAGTTCATCAGTCAGAGTCCTCCGGATATTGTTCTTTACTTCGATCGGCTGGACATGCAGAGTAGGGACTATGGGGATGTACCTCTTTTACGATCAATTACTGACGTATTTGGATCATCTATTTGGTTTAATGCCATTATTGTTCTGACTCATGCTGCATCTGCTCCACCTGATGGCCCGAATGGTACTCCTTTGAGCTACGAGATGTTTGTGTCTCAGCGTTCCCATGTTGTTCAGCAAGCAATCCGCCAAGCTGCTCAGGATTTGCGGCTCATGAATCCGGTTTCCCTAGTGGAGAACCACTCAGCCTGCAGGATGAATAGGGCTGGTCAGCGTGTCCTGCCCAATGGGCAGGTGTGGAAACCACACTTGTTGCTACTTTCGTTTGCTTCTAAGATATTAGCAGAAGCAAACATGCTTCTTCAGTTACAAGACGCCCCTCCTGGAAGGCCTTTTGGGGCTCGTGCAAGAGCTCCTCCACTACCTTTCTTCCTTTCTTCTCTTCTCCAGTCGAGACCCCAGCTGAAATTGCCAGAGGAGCAGTTTGGTGATGAGTTTAATGGGGATGAGGATTTAGATGAGGCATCTGACTCGGATGATGGGTCCGATTATGATGAGTTGCCGCCTTTCAGGACTCTGAACAAATCACAGCTGGCCAAGCTGAGCAAATTGCAGAGGAAAGCATACTATGAGGAACTAGATTATAGGGAGAAGCTCTTATTCAGGAAGCAGCTGAAGGAGGAAAAGAGGCGTCGAAAATTAATGAAGAAAATGGCAGAGGAAGCCAAGGATCTGCCAAACAACTACAATAATGAGAATGTAGAGGATGAGAACAGCAGCCCAGCATCTGTGTCAGTTCCTATGCCTGATTTGGCATTACCCACCTCTTTTGATTCTGATAGTCCTACTCATCGGTATCGTTTTCTTGACACTTCCAGCCAGTGGGTCGTCAGGCCTGTGCTGGAGAACCATATATGGATCATGATGTTGGTTATGACGGTCTAAATGTTGAAAGATTCTTTGCAATCAGGGATAAGATTCCAGTATCTGTTTCTGGTCAACTCACAAAGGATAAAAAGGAGTGTACATTCCAAATGGAGCTTGCCAGTTTGATTAAGCATGGTGATGCCAGTGCCAGTTCTTTAGGTTTGGATATGCAGACTGTTGGGAAGGACATGGCATATACATTACGTGGTGAAACAAGGATTAAAAACTTTAGACGAAATAACACAGCTGCTGGCATTTCCATGACTCTCCTGGGGGATGCAATGTCAGCTGGTGTGAAAATAGAAGACAATATAGTAGTTAATAAAAGGTTGAGATTACTCATGAGTGGTGGTGCCATGACTGGTCGGGGAGATATAGCGTACGGAGGTCGTCTTGAGGCCACTTTAAGAGATAAAGATTACCCTCTTGGTAGGGCTCTGTCTTCTCTTGCACTATCAGTTATGGATTGGCATGGGGATTTAGCAATTGGCTGCAATCTCCAGTCGCAGATCCCCTTGGAAGAGGAACTAATGTTGTTGGCCATGCAAACCTGAATAATAAAGGGACTGGGCAAGTTGGAATTCGTTTGAATAGCTCAGAACAGCTTCAGATAGCTCTGCTTGCTCTTGTGCCTGTATTCAAACATGTCAAGCGAATGTTATTTGGTTCTTCTCATCTGTTTGACTAAGGCTAGCAGCATAACCTGCCACTGAAGTTACTTTGAAAAGATGTGAAAAGCTTGCTGTGTGCTTTGAATATCAACTGTGAGTAAAACTAAGCTGCTGGGTGTTACTTCCATTTCTTTTAAAATTTTGAAGAAATGTTTCTCTGTTGATGTTTAGTATTTTTCTATATTGGATCTTTGTTAGAAGAGGGGAAATGCTTGATATGTTCACTAAATGCCTTTGAGGGCATGACAACTGATGTAACAATTATTATGATAGCTGCAGCATGTAGCTTTTGCATATAGTTTCTTGAGTTTTGTATGACTTGTGTCCATTATCCCAATATTGAGGCTGCTTCTCTTTTAGAACTCAAAATTTCTTTATTTCAATTTGATTTCCTGTTTTGTTGCTTCCTTCTCCTTCCCCTTCTTTCTGTGGTGGGTGGTGTTGTGCATGGGTGAGGAGTTGGGGGTAGTAGAAGTGCATGTGAAGAGATCTGATACTGTGATAGATGAGTAGCGTTCTAGAATTACTTCATAACTAGTCGTTTGTAGTGCTGATGTCTTGATATTTATGCTTGAAATTTGTGAAAGCCATCTCTTAATTGATGATTTTCTCCATCCTCTGACGCGTTCACCTTGTATCAGCACCGGTCTTTCTTTGTTGTATTCCCATTATATCAATGTTACGGACTTGAAGTAGGTTGTTAGAACAAGTTGTTTAAATATAAACTGGTGCTGTCAGATAATCAGGGGAATCTTTCCTACTGAAAAGCTTATGAAACATTCTGTAATATAAGATGGTAGCAGGTTAAAATTTTGATGGTCTGAGTTAAATATCCGATAGCATTTAAAGAATTTCCTCCCTTTGTTATTAACTTATACTTTATTAAATACCCATGCTACAATGGAGCCTTTCCTCCTTTTTTGTGAGCTTATGCTTTGTTTAGCATAGCCATAAACAAGGATAATAATTTTATGAATGAAGACTGTAGATGGTTCTTCCTAAATGTTTTAGCTAGCATATATCAGATTTTGTGGAGAGTATAGTGTTAAGTGTTAAATTTGCTTGATATAGATTATTATCCCACAGTCTATAAGCCTAAGCTTTTTAGTAAAGTGGATATCTGATATGTGACTAGCATGTAGAGGAGTTTGAATTTGTGTCTGTGGACGCTTACGGCAAAGTATGGAAGCAGAGGATTATAAAGATGAAGCAAGCCAACTCTTATTTATTTGTCGTTCTGTACAACTGTCATGATCTTTAAACAAGTTGTAAGGATGTTGAATGTGATCTGACTCTCCTTGAAAATTGAACAGAAGGACAATGCCACATTCTGGATAGAATAGCTGTTGATTAGTGTTACTAATGAAGAAATATGGACATCAATGTTTGGTTCCACGCTAGGATAGCCTTGATTGATGGGTGCATGGGTTTGCCGGAATAGAAATTTTGGTTTTTCTAATACTGGGTCAGATTTTGGTGGAAGGTTGGGGGATTTCAAGAATATCTTTGTGTCTAATATTGGGTCAGTTTTGGTGGAAAGATTGGGAAATAAGTAAAATGTAAATGACAGAAGAATGAACTTACTTAAGCTGAAACTCTAACAGAATGTCCAAAATCAATACAGGAAGAGAGTTAAATCTTGTCTTTTAGAAGCTTGTTTCCTATGCACCTTTTAATTAAGGAGCAAATTCTGCATGTTAACAAACTTATCAGTCTTGTTTGATGAATATCAGTCAACCAAGTCATGTTCTGTAGGATGTCAAATCTCTATACAATTTATGAATATAGTTGAGTTACAAGCTTTTATTTAGTGTTACTATTAAGGTTTGTAAGTTCATTTTTTACTTCTTCCTATAGCTACCAATTCATCTTTCGATTTCTTTTTCATAATATTTTTCATTAATATCATTTAGTTTTTCAGTTTTACCTCATCTTTATCAGAAATGGACCAGCTTATAAAGAACAAGTGGCCTGGACAAGCCTGAGGCAAGAAGTTGAACTTCCATGCATACCTCAAGTACCTAGCTAGCCTGCCATATTTTTTTCTCTTTTTCAGAGAGATCTGTAGCCACAGAGTGAAGTTTAGCAATGTGATTTTTTTCATGATACTCTTGAAATTAAAATGTTGTATTGGAAATTAGGCATGTCATTCGTGCCTAACTCCTTTTTGCTAGAGAGACTGCTGAAGAAATCATAATATCGCATTTTTGGTTGTGAAGGAAATATTTTCCTATGGAGTGTTATATACATTATGTAGGTTGCCTTTGTGGTTTATCCAAAACAGTTCAACTCTCGTTGAATGGTGTGGTGGATAAAAATCGGCTTACCGTGAATTGAATTTATCACAAGTAATTTGGAGGCTCTTCGGATATTACCTGTCAGAGCACATAGAGGAAAGGCCACCTTTCAGGTTAGGAGCACCTATTTGATGCCGGCCTAAAACCATCGGATGTGAGAATCAGTAGGTGGAATGAAAAGGAAAAGCTAGCAGAGGACAACTGCCAAAGTAGTGATGGAGGTCGCGCGCAGAGGATAACTACAGGCGTGGTAGGAAAGACCGGCATAGGATAACTGCCGGTGTGGTGGGAGGAAGAACCACGCAGAGGACAACTGCGGGCGTGTGGTGCACTAGCAAAGGAGTGTTGGCCCAGAGGCCTTCCACTCTAGTTTTGATGATGATTAACTCATGTAGTTATGTTTACTAATAATCTAGTGATTTTAGTTTCAGATCATTAATCAAGATATTAGTTGGTGATTGCTTCAACAAGATGAGTTTGGAAGCCTTCACATGGTGATTCCAGTGCCGAGCATCAAGATCATACCTTTGCACTCGGTGGATCACGTTTGGGATCGAGTCGGCTTGAAGATTGAAGATCGTCAAGAAGACTTAGGTATCCTAGTTTAGTTTAGTTTATTTTAGATCCATTTGTAAAGATAAGAATAGTTGATATGCTCAAGTGCACAATACACACACGTTTTATGTTTGGATATTGGTTTTCGGTTTTGATTTAACCAATATTTGTTTTTATGAATAGTTGATCAAAACAAGTTTAATTGGTTTATGTATAGTAGTTCATTCTATACATGCATGCTTAAACTTCTTAGACAAACTTATTTTGACTAGCCTATTCATGTATTGAAAAATCAAAGTTTGATAAAATACAGTTTTGGTTTTTGGTAAAAATGTTAAAACACAAAAATAGTTTCATATGCTTGATATTTGAGTTGAAATATTTATCACAAGTTTATATATCAATGCAAAATGGTAAAACTATTTTTGGGGATTTTTAGAAGTTTTTAAAGAATTTTTAGAAATAATTTTAACCCCAGTTTCTTACCCAGAACAGTGACTGACAGGCCAGGTCGGCCGACCGCACGGTCGACCGCACCAAGGGCCGGTCGACCAAGCAGTCGACCGACGTGCACAGTCTTATGCACGTCTGGCAGACACATGGGCCGTCGACCGGGCGGTCGACCGGACCAGAGAGCCTTGCTCTCTGTATCTGGGCGGTCGACCGGGCGGTCGACCGGGATTGCCCAACGGTCATATTTCAGACCGTTGGTGGTCGACCGGCCGGTCGACCGCAAGCCTGTCTGTCAGCCTAACGGCTAGTTTTCTTTTGGGGCTATATATACCTCATTTCTTGGGGGTTTTGTATAAGATTTTTAAGAGCAAAATTCTTACTTTTCTGAAGTGTTTTTAAAGTTTTAAAAAGTGTTTTAGAGCTTCAAAGATTTCATCCTTATTGTTTTTCAAGGGTTTGGAAAATCAAAGAAAACTAGGTTTTTAGGATATTGTTTGGATTTTCATTTCTATCATCTACAAGAGATTTCCAAGTAGTTTTTTCTTTGTTATTTGCTTTTCAAAAACACCTTGATATCCACTTGAGCTTATCTTCTATCCTAATCTATTAGGATCTTTGTTTTGTGGAAAAGAGAAGTGTTTGAGGTTGTTGTAGCCTCCAAGTTGTAAACACCCTTGCTTTTGTTGTATCCCTCTTTGGTAGCGGTTGATCGGGTGATTGGTTTGCTCCCTCTTTGGTAGAGGTTGAGATTGTGGTTTACTCCCTCTTGGTGAGGTGGAGTTGGAGTTGGTTTGTATCCCTCAAGTGTGAGGTGGATTGGTTGTTGTTTGGCTACGGCCTACCCCTCGGTTGTGAGGCGGTGTTTGAGAGAGGAGTTCGGTACTCCCTTGTTGTACAAATCATCCTCGGTGGAGGTTCCCTTGGTGGGAGTCCTCGGTGGACAAGATAGTGGATTAGAAATCCTTCTCGGTGAAGGCGGGGACGTAGAGCTAGGGGCTCGAACTTCGAAACATATCCTTGTGTTTGCGTTTGATCCATTGTCTCTCTAACTCTCTCTCTCTTTTATTTGTGCAAAGCATCATTCTTAGCATCATATCATATTCGCTTGTGTTGTGCCTTGCATCTTTCATATTGCTTATCATCCTTCTATGCTAGGCTTATTTGTGTGTGCCTCACTTGTACTTAACCACAAGAGCTTCATATAGCACCTCAAACCCTTATCTAGGGGAATCAAGAGGAGTTAGTCCAGAGCCCTTCACGGGGAATTCGGCTACACTTGTTGGTTGTATTAAGTGTGTTGCAAATTATTTTTAGCTTCCGTATTCTTCCGCATTTAGTTTTTAGATTAGCCATATCACCTATTCACCCCCCCTCTAGGTGATTTCAATTGGTATCAGAGCCTACGCTCCTGATACTTAGGCTTAACATCCTAAGAGTGAGATCCTTTGTTTGCTAATCTATCATTTGCATTTTGTTTGTTTGCACACATATAGTTTACACCCATGAACTTCATGACCCCACCTATGTTTGACCCTTCCAACATTGTTGTTTGGAAGACTAGGATGTCCATATACCTCCAAACCCTAGGATATAAGGTTCACCTTGCCATTACCAAGGAATCCTACCTTAGTGATAGCAAGCATATAGGGGCCAATGCACAAGCCCTTGAGGCCATTAGAAGCACGCTATCTAAAGAATATCTTTTGCTTGTTTCTAATCTTGATTCCGCCTTTGCAGTGTGGAACAAGTTGACAACCACCACCACCTCCGAGCTTAAAATGCAAATCTAACAAGAGGACGAATCTAGTGGAGATGAATCCGAGCCACAACAATGCTATATGATCCAAGGGAATGACTCCCTTGAGGTACATTCGGATACTCAACTAGATAGTGCTAGCTCTTCATTTGATGATCATGATTATATGGATGCTAATGCTTTGAATGAAGAGTTGTCTATTGTTTGTGAAAAATTGTTTGAAAAATATAAAATTTTGAAAAAGAAAAGTCTAGGCCTTATTAATGATAATAAAAACTTGCTTTCTAGACTTAGCAATGTTTTGCAAGAGAAAGAGGAGATCTCTAATGATAGGGATTCATTAAAATCTCAACTTGAACTTGCATTAAAAGAAAATAAATTTTTGAAAAATAAAAATGATTGTGATAATGTATCGAAGAAAAATGAGTTTTTATATTCAAAAGTAGATTTTATTTTAAAAGATAATGATTCTTTAAAAAGAGAAATTGATTTTATTTCAAAAGAGTTAGAAATTTGTTTAAATAAAAATAAATCTTTGAAAAATGATATTGTTTCTCATGTTTGCCATGCTAGCGTAGTATCACACACTTCACCTATTGCATGTGCCACTTCTTCTTTAATTAACAATAATATATCCATGTTAAAGAAGAATATGATTTGTTTGGGCTCCACTTTGAGCCAATGTGCCAAGAGCCTACACGTTTGGAAACTTTGTTTCGAAAGAAACAAGTTCCACCTATTCATACACACCCTCCACGGCATACACATGCTCCTCACGGACACACATCACATGTATGCTCATGTGTACACTTGTACACATTATGGACGTAAGGGCCACCTTGCTAAATTTTGCTATGATCGTATACATATTTCTAATTTAGCAAATAAATTTGTTTGGGTTAGAGAAGGTACTAACCCCCATGGACCCCAAAAGTCGTGGGTACCAAAGACCACCCCTCTTGTATTTGATGTAGGAGTGGGCTCTCGCATGACGTGAGAGTATCGGTACCTTGGAGTGGATGCGTTCCGAGCTTAAAGGAAACAATTGGATGCATCACTTTCAAGGGAGGTTTGGTGGGAAGACCACCATGTTTTGGAGACAAGGAGAGTTGCTTCTTCGGTTTTGGTGACAATCCTTTACTCCCGTTTTATTTACATGCTTTTCATATTCATTGTTTATAGCATGTTTTGTTGTTTATAAATTATTTTGTAAATGCAATGATTATTAGACTCTTGACATACATGTATAGTATTTGAGACACCCATGTTTAATATGGATCATATTTCGTGTTCTCACCATTTGTTTAGCTATCTGTTTATCATAGATTTAATAACATGTGGATTTACATAATAATCATGTTTAAAATTTATCATGATGATTTTATCTTGTTTTTGATACTTCATGATTTGAATATAAGCTTAAATGTTAGTTTTCATTAAAACTAGGTATATACTTGTACATATAGTGGGCCACAAATAAATCTATATATGTTTGTGCTTGAATGCTTATTTGTTCCCATTAGATGTGCTTGTATAGTCTAGTTTTGATAATTCATGCATTTAAATTTGTATTTCCATTTTGATATTGTTTTATGATCATGTGTTTTTCATTTCATGTATATGTCTATTTTGCCAAACTTTAAGATATACATGTATACCCCTTGAGTCATTTGCCCTTCATGCAAATCTATACATATGGACTCAATTGTGTTTAGGAATATGTATGTATGCTTTTTGTGTTGACAAATCATACATATATCTTGAAATGAAATTTGTTTTAATGAAAATTTAGTTATTCATGTTCTCATGTTTAAACTTCATGTATATGTCTATCTTGTCCAAACTATTAGATATACATGTATATCCTTTTGAGCCACGTGCCTTCATGCATATATCTTTGTGGACTCTTTATGTTTGGATATGTATATATACTTTAGTTTGTACATGACATACATATACCTTGAAGATTAAATAGTTTTGATGATTTTCATGTTTTCATGTTTCAAGGAATATTGAGCTTATTGTCCATCCTTCATGATTATGATCTTCACATCTTATTTGTACACTCACATTTATTGTTTACTCATGTTTTGTTTTCATGAGTCATATTTATGCTTAATTGACTTAGAGTGTTGATTATCATGTGGATTTCATATTTCATGAAAAATAATTTTGTTTTATTCCTTGCTTGAAGGATTTCGTACTAGTTTACAAAATTTTCATATAACTAGTTACGGTATTCTTCATTATGGTAGAGTTTTTCAAACATACTTTATTTTTCAAATCTATTTTTTTGAAAACCCCTACCTTCAACGGGCGGTTGGTTGGGAGACCATGCCTTGTGTATGCTTTACATTGAAAATCTTTTTAACATAAGCATGTGTTGGGAGGATAGGAAATATGAGATATACACTTGATATTATTGTTGTTTCAATTGGTATCATTGGATTCTTTCAATTGGTATCAATATTGACATTTTTGTATACTCATATATTTTTATATATGTATGCTTACATTTCGAAGAATATTAATTTCAATTGGTATCTATTTTTCATACATATATATATTTGTGTTTATGCTAAGCCTGAGTTTCAATTTGTTTCAATTGATTAGTTTTCAATTGGTATTCATATACAAGCTTATGCAATGTTTCTTTTGGTATTTCATAAAGGGGGAGAAAATTTGTATTTCATATTTCAATTGGTATTTGATTTTCACTCTCTTGCTTTATGATAGAAAATATTAAATTTCCATTTTGGTATCATTTGCTTTTAAAGAATAATAATTTCAATTGGTATCGAGATTTATGTTAGGAATTCAATGTTTATAATGTTTAAATTTCTATTGATATCAAGATGCACTACTTTGACACATTCTTAATTGGTATCAAATTTATTTTATTGAGAAAATTCAAAATGTTTTAATAAAGAAATGTTTAAAAAAAATTTTTGATTTGTATTGCCTATATGCAAGGAGAGCTTAACATCTCTTCTACATATAGATTCATGATGAGTGTATCATGTATTGAGGAGCTTGACAACTCTTCTTTATGTGGTACACGTGTGTAGGGGGAGCTTCACATCTCCTCTTATGCATTGCATAGTGTACGTTATGTGAATTAGGGCTTGTCATCCCTCCTTCATGTAATGTATCTATGTAGGGAAGCTTCACATCTTCCTCTTCATGAATGTATATCGCATATACCATTTATTTATTGATCTATGTTCACTTTCAATGGTATCAAGATGCTATCTTTGACATATTTTTAAATTGATATCTAAATTGATTGTAACCCCTTATTGCTATTCTTTTTATTTTAGACAAAAAGGGGAGAACATTGTTTTTATTGTTTTGCTTTTGCTTTTACCCTTTTATTGATGATTGACAAAAAGGGGGAGAATTATTTGAGAAGTTTTATATATGCATACTTATGTTTTTGCATATATTAAGTTTAATTGGTATCTAGAGCATGTTTACATGTTTTGTTTTTTTGTTTGAAAATTTCATTGGTATCTAGAGCCTTTTATTGTTTATGCATATCTACGCATTCATGTTTAAGAGCCTTCATTGCATATTCATTATGTTTATTTGTTTATGCATGAGTTAAGGGGGAGCTTCTTTGAAGCTTAACTTTAATCCATGCATATATAACTCCATGAGTTTTGTCATCATCAAAAAGGGGGAGATTGTTGGCCCAGAGGCCTTCCACTCTAGTTTTGATGATGATTAACTCATGTAGTTATGTTTACTAATAATCTTGTGATTTTAGTTTCAGATCATTAATCAAGATATTAGTTGGTGATTGCTTCAACAAGATGAGTTTGGAAGCCTTCACATGGTGATTCCAGTGCCCGAGCATCAAGATCATACCTTTGCACTCGGTGGATCACGTTTGGGATCGAGTCGGATTGAAGATTGAAGATCGTCAAGAAGACTTAGGTATCCTAGTTTTAGTTTAGTTTGTTTTAGATCCATTTGTAAAGATAAGAATAGTTGATATGCTCAAGTGCACAATACACACACGTTTATGTTTGGATATTGATTTTTCGGTTTTGTTTTAACCAATATTTGTTTTCATAAATAGTTGATCAAAACAAGTTTAATTGGTTTATGTATAGTAGTTCATTCTATACATGCATGCTTAAACTTCTTAGAAAAACTTATTTTGACTAGCCTATTCATGTATTGAAAAATCAAAGTTTGATAAAATACAGTTTTGGTTTTTGGTAAAATGTTAAAACACAAAAATAGTTTCATATGCTTGATATTTGAGTTGAAATATTTATCACAAGTTTATATATCAATGCAAAATGGTAAAACTATTTTTGGGATTTTTAGAAGTTTTTAAAGAATTTTTAGAAATAATTTTAACCCCAGTTTCTTACCCAGAACAGTGACTGACAGGCCAGGTCGGCCGACCGCACGGTCGACCGCACCAAGGGCCGGTCGACCGACGTGCACAGTCTTATGCACGTCTGGCAGACACATGGGCCGGTCGACCGGGCGGTCGACCGGACCAGAGAGCCTTGCTCTCTGTATCTGGGCGGTCGACCGGGATTGCCAAACGGTCATATTTCAGACCGTTGGCGGTCGACCAGCCGGTCGACCGCAAGCCTGTCAGGCTGACAGATCTGCCTAACGACTAGTTTTCTTTTGGGGCTATATATACCCCATTTCTTGGGGGTTTTGTATAAGACTTTTAAGAGTAAAATTCCTACTTTTCTGAAGTGTTTTTAAAGTTTAAAAAGTGTTTTAGAGCTTCAAAGATTTCATCCTTATTGTTTTTCAAGGGTTTTAGAAAATCAAAGAAAACTAGGTTTTGGGATATTGTTTGGATTTCATTTCTATCATCTACAAGAGATTTCCTAAGTAGTTTTTCTTTGTTATTTGCTTTCCAAAAACACCTTGATATCCACTTGAGCTTATCTTCTATCCTAATCTATTAGGATCTTTGTTTTGTGGAAAAGAGAAGTGTTTGAGGTTGTTGTAGCCTCCAAGTTGTAAACACCCTTGCTTTTGTTGTATCCCTCTTTGGTAGAGGTTGATCGGGTGATTGGTTTGCTCCCTCTTTGGTAGAGGTTGAGATTGTGGTTTACTCCCTCTTGGTGAAGTGGAGTTGGAGTTGGTTTGTATCCCTCAAGTGTGAGGTGGATTGGTTGTTATTTGGCTACGGGCCTACCCCTCGGTGGTGAGGCGGTATTTGAGAGAGGAGTTCGGTACTCCCTTGTTGTACAAATCCTCCTCGGTGGAGGTTCCCTCAGTGGGAGTCCTCGGTGGACAAGATAGTGGATTAGAAATCCTTCTCGGTGAAGGCGGGGACGTAGAGCTAGGGGCTCGAACCTTGAAACATATCCTTGTGTTTGCGTTTGATCCATTGTCTCTCTAACTCTCTCTCTTTATTTGTGCAAAGCATCATTCTTAGCATCATATCATATTTGCTTGTGTTGTACCTTGCATCTTTCATATTGCTTATCATCCTTCTATGCTAGGCTTGTTTGTGTGTGCCTCACTTGTACTTAACCACAAAGCTTCATATAGCACCTCAACCCTTATCTAGGGGAATCAAGAGGAGTTAGTCCAGAGCCTTTCACCGGAAATTCGGCTACACTTGTTGGTTGTATTAAGTGTGTTGCAAATTGTTTTTAGCTTCTGCATTCTTCCGCATTTAGTTTCTAGATTAGCCATATCACCTATTCACCCCCCCTCTAGGTGATTTCAAGGAGAACTTTCTGGTGTGGTGGTGCCGTGTGTCTTTTTACGATTAGGGAAGCGACTCCTTCTCCTAGGAGAAGAAAGATCATATATACCTGACATGGATGCTAGAGTGGAAGCAGAATTGTTAGACTGTGGTAACAACAAGATCTGCACCTGCTGGATCCTTCGCAACGACTGCGATCACCTCCGTGATTGGCTGGGGTGGCGTGTAGGAATATTCGTTGCCATGCATAACCGCCCGCTTTAATGTTGGGGTGTTACATGTCTTCAACGTGGGGGAGGATGGAGCGGCATAACGGTAGGTGGAGATCTCGGCGGACTGCTGTTTGGAGCTTCTAACTCGGAGTTGGAAACTTCGGACCGTTGAAGGTTCCAAAGTGGTAAGGTCTTCAGAGTTGCGACATGTGGTTCAGATTGGTAACATCTTCAAGATGGAGGGTAGCTCCGGGAGGGCCAAGCATGGCGGAGGCTCTAGGATGGACTCTGGGAGTTGTAGATTCCGGGGAAGCACTTGGTAGTTTGAACACATGTCATCATTTTGATACGGGCCAAATTTTGACCACTACAGATGCCCCCACTTCATTACTCGCCGGTGGTAGTGGAAGGGAAGTCGGGGAAGCGAAGATACTCAAATAGATTATTAATGACTTAAAACTCATTAAAACGCTTGCGAGCAGAGGAGTGTGCGACGAATCTCTTCGGATCAATGTGGATCTTTTGAAATTAATTGTGGGTTGTGCAGCTGGCTGCAAGTTGTCACATCGGGAGTGTGTCTAGCGTCTCTTCGAATCCTGATGTCATTATGACTGGGATTGTAGGGTTTTATGGTTTGACGGGGACGGTTGATCTTTTACCTTTACTGTTGACCGAAAATCTCCGAATGTGGGCTGACTTTTCAGGATTGAAAATTTGAATCGGAGGCGGTTTGGCTTCTCATCCATCTATAAATAGAGAGATGTATGGGAGGAAAATCATCTTTCTTTGTCTTATTCAAAAATCATTGCTTCAAAACCTTAACTTCTTCTTTCTTTACTGCGCCGCTATGTCCTCTTCTCTTTTCATCTGATGGAGGAAGAAAAAAGAGAGAGAGGAGGATGTGGAAATAGTAATCAAGCTTTTTTTCTAGGAAGTCTGGAAGGTGTGTCACATTAGTCGTCGTGGATGGGCTATTATGACACATTAGTCGCCGTTGATGGGTTGTCGCCGCAAGAGGGATGTGCAGGATGGACGGATGGACATTCAGTTTACCCAAAATCGAGGGACGCTGGCCTCCCCCTAGAGGGCTGAAGTCTCTCTACTAGTGATCTGGAGTCTCTCCGTTTGGTAGTGGTATTTCTTCTGGGCAGTATTGGGGTGCAGACGTGATTTTATTACTGCCTTATGTGTCTTGTCAGAGCCCGTCTCGTCGGACACCACCGTTGCCCTCCCGGTGGCTTCCTCAGAGTCCTCATCCTTCTTGCAATGCAAGGAGGACAATGGCATTAGTTTGACTGCCTTAGAGTCATGGGGAGTGGAGAGGAGAAGGTGTTTCAGGTCAAAACATCCTCTCTGATCCTGGCCTCTTGGTCTTCTCTTCACAGAAGCTGTGATCTTTGGATGATGGCACGAGCAATAGGGCAGTGTCTTTCGGTAGATGTTTCCCTGTGACTCCGAGTGTGTCATCTGAGTTCGGAGGTCAGGTGGGAGTAGCGGGATGGATTGGAGCATCTAGACCTGAATCTATTGTATTTCTTTTCAGAAATGTAAAACAGATGCAATGAAATATTTTGTATTACTCTTGTGAGATGCAATCAAATAAATAAAATGGAATGATATTAGGAATGAAAATATTTTTGGAATGAAAATATTTTTTTGGAATGGAAATGGTTATGTTTAGATCTTGCCTGGCTCGTTTTTACCCTTAGCTTTTGGAATTGATATAACCATGCCTCTTCAGCATACTAATCTCTATCTCTGGTATGTTTGGTTGAATATGTAGTGGTCTGGGGAGTTTGTGCTGTTGTTTTCGATTAAGAGAGATCCCTTCAGTGGTACCTGCAAGCTTTTTCCCTCCAAGGGGGAATCCCAGCAGCGGAGTTGGATTCGCAGTCGTCTCTGAGTGTAGGAAATCTCATTAACGGAGCGACAAACTTTGGTTGGACTCTGAATGGGGGAGATCTCATCAGTGGAGGAGTGACTCCGAGTGGGAAAATCCCACCGCGGAGGGTTTTGACTGCCCGTAGGCTAATCGATAGGAAGCTTGTAGGCTGGTGCCTGTTGCTCTCTCTGAGTAGGAAAAATCCTATCAACGGGACGTGCAAGATTTGGTTGGACTGTGGAGGAAATCCCAACAGTGGAGGAAGGACTTTGAGTGGGGAAATTCTACAGCGGAGGGTTTCAACTGCCTGTAGGCTAATTGAGAGAAAGCCCGAAGGCTAGTGCCTATGTTGCTGTCTTCGGGTGGGAAAAATCCTATCAGTGGGACGTGCAAGCTTTGGTTGGACTGCGGGGGAAATCTTAACAGTGGAGGAAGGACTCTTAGTGGGGAAAATCGCACAGTGGAGGATTTCGACTGCACATAGGCTAATTGAGAGGAAACCCGTATGCTAATGCCTGCGCTGCCATCTCTGAGTGGGGGAACTCCCATCAGTGGGACATGTAAGCTTTGGTTGGACTATGAAAAAACTCCCAGCAGTGGAGAAAGGACTCCGAATGGGAGAAATTCCATTAGCGAAGTTAGGTTCACAGTCGTCTCCGAGTGGGGAAAATCTCAGCAGCGGAGCGACGAACTTGGTAGAACTTCAATGGTTAGGCGCAAAAATGTAATTTTATTTTAAATAAAATACATGGAATATAATCGAAATGCAGGGAGCATCATGGATGAAGATACTGCCCTATTTTTATTGGAGATGCAGGATCACTCAATCGCTTTGTATTGGTTGATCATGTGTCGTGGTTGGGCATGCGGCGGAGCGTTCTGCTATCCTGATCCGGAGGCTGCTTGGGGAGTAAGGATGTATTTTTTTAGGCAGCCATGGCGGACGAGCTCTTCTAGATATTTCCTGAGGTTCCAACAGTGGATGGTCTTGTGCCTTTTGCTGTCGTGGTAGGAACGGTACTCTTTTACTCCGAGAAGTGTATGATCGTACCGAATTGGTCTCGGGCGCCTGTCCCATGGTTGGTCCTTGATGGCGTTAAAGACTTCATTGATGAAGAGCCTGAGCAGAATGAAGTGCTCTGTCGGTTTGAAGGCTTGGAGCGGACTCGGTGAAAAAACCAGGAGCGCTTGTCTATTGTAGGTAGGTAGCCCTCAATTCAGGTTTTTGCTTCGGTTGTAGCTTCATATTGCGTCTTTAACTTTTCTCCGTCATCGTCGCGTTTGGCAGAGTGATTGGCAGAGCTCTTCGTCGCTTCCTCCTATTGGATATGGAGCTGAGCTCGGGATAACACCTCACTTATCCAAGTGATATCGTCTTCAGTAATGCTTGTACATGGGGTGAAAAACTTGCAGCCCACTGATGAATGCGAGTGCTAAGACATACTCAATGCAGTGGAGAACTTTGGCCAGCTAGTTCTAAAAGTAATCGATGTATCTTGAGGCTATCGCCCTGTCTCATTTTGACTGTGAGAAGGTGGTGGTTCCTCTTGACTTCCTGGTGAGTGGCATACTGAATGAGGAACGCTTCAGTTACCTCCTCGAATTTACGGAAAGAATGTGGCGGCATGGAGTAAAACCAATCCGAGGCCACGCCTTTCAGTCTGGATGAAAAGGTTAGCCACATAAACAGATCGTTGCGAGAGTAGACTACCATCTTGTCCTATAAGTGCCTGATGTGTTGAACCAGTTCACTTGTTTTGGAGTAGTAGTTAAAAGTCAGAGTTGTGAACTTCTTCGAAAACTTGCACTTTAGGATCTCTTCGGAGAAAGGGGAGTTGGAGACTCTGGCAGAGGCTTGTTTCAGTCTGCTTCGGAGTTATAGTTTTGCCTCCTCGATCCGTCTTTAGATCAACTCATCGAGGGCTTAGATGTCAGGAGATTCTTCGATTCTTATCCGAGTCTCGCGTTGATGAGCTTCTGTTCAAAAACGAGGCAAGTTGGTCTCATTGTTGGAGTGGCTTCATGCAAGGGGGTGTTGGTCTGGGATTTCTCAGATTTGTGATAGGCCCATCAGTCGAGTCTCTTCGATTTCAGGCTCGCTTTCCAGCCGCGTCTGCTCGTGGGCTATTTGGAGGGTGGTGATTTACACATGGAGTTGGTCGTTGTGATGCTTTAATGCCTCCTGCTCGCGGGCAACATTCTTACGGTCGAGGGTGACTTGCTCTTCATGGCGATCTGAACGGATCTGTTGCTCCTTCATTTGTCCTTTATGTCGATGAGCATCTAATGGATCTCGCCTTCATACAACATTGTCGGTGGGATGCTGACGGCTGCCCCTTGAGGTAAGGAGGAGCCAGTGTCCTGGGTGACATGATGTCGATCGACGTAGGTGAGGGGACCATGCCCCTGGCGGCGCTGTTAGTCTTGCCCTTTGATGAGACACCATTATGGGTGATGGTTTTTTTTTCTCGAGCCATCCGCGCTAGGGAAGAGGCTTTTTGAGGAAGGTTTTGGGTTGAATGGGAGGGATCTTGAGTATGGACTCAGATCTCAAAGAAAGCACCGATTTGTGGTGGATAAAAATTGGCTTATCGTGGATTGAACCCACTACAAACAATTTGGACGCTCCCCAAATGGTACCTGTCAGAGCACAGTAAGAAAGGACACATTTCAGGTTAGGAGCATCGGTGTGGTGCTGACCTAAGACCCTCGAGCGGGAGAATCAATAGGTGAAATGGAAAAGAAAGGCCGACGAGGACGACGGGGTAGTGGATGAAGGTGTCGTGCGAATGATAATTGCGGGCGTAGTAGGAAGGACCAATAGAGGATAATTACCGATTTCGTGATAGGAAGGACCGCGCGGAGGACAACTGTGAATGTATTGGTACTAGCAGAGGAGAACTTCACGGTGTGGTGGTATGATGTATGTCTTTTTAGGATTAGGAAAGTGACCCCCTTTTTCTAGGAGGAGAAAGATCATATGTACTTGACAAGGATGCTGGAGTGGAGGTGGAATTGGTGGACTGTGATAACAGCACGATATTCACGTAATGGATCCTTCGCAACGACCGCGATCATCTCCGTAACTGGTTGGGGTGGCGTACAAGAATATTCGTTGCCATGTATAACCATCTACTTTAATGTGGGGGTTACACATCTTCAACATGGGAGGGGATGGAACATCATAACAGTAGGCGGAGATCTTAGCAGACTGCTGTTTGGAGCTTCTGACTCAGAGTTGGAGACTTCAAACTGTGGAAGGTTCCAGAGTAAGGTCTTCGGAGTGGTGACATGTGGTTCCAAATCAAGATTATCTTCGGGATGAAGGGTAGCTTCGAGAGGGCTAAGAGTGGCGGAGGCTCCAGGATGGACTCTGGAAGTAGTAGATTTTCTCGGGGGAAACATTTGGTAGCTTGGACATGTGTCATCATCCTAATGCGAATTAAAATTTTGACCACTACAAATGACTTTCTGTATCTCATTTTTTTGTTTTGAAATATAAGCGGTGTCACGCCCCGCTTCCCAAATATTTGCAGTGGAAACGCGACGAGAGTTTATAACGCTTATACGTAAGGATAATATCCTACGTATGCGTGCTAAGCCTTAATACGAAAAAATAAATACTTTATATATAATTATTGCATCAATAAATAAGTACAAGAATACCTGTAAAAAGGGGCAGTGATCATGATAAATATAGAAATGAGAACAATTAAAAGCAAAGGCAAAATAGTAAAGTTACGTAAAAAAATAAGGGTCACGAGTCTCCTACCAATATCTCGGTAAACATCAGGTACTACAAAATCTCTACGCTTTAACCTGAGAAAGTAACCTTAGGGTAGTCGCGACCTACTGAGTGGTAAAATAAGGGAAGCAGTTTTATATATACTATAATAGTACTACAATCACGATAATATATAATACGTGTCTAAATTACAATGATACAATATAATTATACTTACAATAGGTAAATATATATACAATAATTATATCTGCACTATTATATATCATTAATAACTAGTATGCATGTTATAATGGTATCACTTCTACAATATTATATAATACATGATTAAAAACAATGACTATGTCAATCAGAGAAGTTTTTATATATATCAATATTTATTAATTCCTATTTATTGTTTAAACTAATAGTAAAAGAGCATGAACGGTATCAGTGATTATTATGAACACTTATACAAGAAATAGACAGAAATAATTATGCTATAATGTTTATGAGTGTACATGAATAGTGTGTCTATGGAGAATACATGAAGTGCAGAATATACATGTAACATGGTGGTGGACAAGATATCATAAAATGTAACAAGTATAAACAGACAATAATATACATGTATCGTGTAGTGTATTTTATTTATACGATAATAACAATCAGTATCGCTTGATATTTTAATCAATCTTTCCACTATTTCATACCACTGACAGTCCATTATGGAGTCCGTACTCCAGCCGAACCCATTCGAACATGGCAAACGTGTATCATTATTCGAACGAGAGTGACCAAATAACAAGCGTTCCTGTCGTCATCATTATTTGTACATTTTTATATGTTAATTGAAAACTCAATAGTCGAGAAGCTCTACTTAGGTGGGGTGTATCCCGTGCATACCCGAGATCACGACCTTAAACAGTTTCTTGGCTGCTGAGACCAGGGCCCATCCGCTAGGACGAAAACAGGAATCATAAAGACCAATGAGTTATAAACAATTGGTAGCCAGCACTACCCCATCTCTTGTAGTGGAATGTATATGGATCCAAGATATCCACCCGACAATACATAGTCAACCGTCAAGTCTTCTCCAACCCTATGTTGTATTATCATAAATAAATTATTCAGTGAATCAGGAACAATAATAGTGCATGTAACATGTATCAGGATAACATGACATGAACAATCTTTATATCACTAAACAGGATAACAGAAAACAGGAGATGTAAAATTCTAAAAGTGCCCGCCGTTGATTTAAGAGATGGCCCCCCACCATACATATATGTGGTGAGATACTTTGCTCCACGTGGCACTTAGTTTCACACATCGTATATTAGTAACTAGTAAGTACAGTAACAAGAATGCCATGTCAATAATAGTTATACATGAAATGTCAAATATCAGTATTCAGTAAATATTCATATAACTGTGATATGAGAATAATCAAGTCATAAACTCAGCTGAAGCTATGTGGCTGTAATACAATAATATGAAATAACAGTATCCATTGTAACAGAGTATCCGTGTAACGATAATACAAGTACATGAAATAACTGTGTCCAGTGTAATAGAATATCCGTGTAACAGTGATGCAAGTACATGAAATAACAATGTCTAAGATCATAACAAACACTTAAAAAGGTGCACTCTATAGTAATACATAAAAATGAAATAACAGTATCTAGTATAACAGTGTTTGGCGTCATGAGTGAGGTAACAGTGTCTAGTATTTTAGGGTGATATTGTTAATATGATCATGTATCAATATATCAATATTTGTTGTAACACTTTCGATATGATCAATATCACATAGTAAATAATTACAATTTTCTATTTTGTAACTCCACAATCATATTTAAAATTATCAATTTATATATTAAATTTGAATTTCTTTAATCTACAGTTTAATAATCACTAAATACATGGATGATGCATTAATAGTTTATATTAATTCATGAATCACAATGTAATGTTATTTTATTGAAAATGTCTAAAAATTACACACTTATATCTTAATTAAGGTGTTTGCCGTTAACATGATTTATTGGACAATAACTGTAATTTACATGATTTATTAAACGGTAAATATAATATAATAAATTAATCATTATTAACACATTGAAATAGAATTTATAAAACAAAAACACTCACCTAGTTATTATAGGGACGTGACTCATCCTTTTTACGATCACAACAGCTCTAGAATCGTTCAAATCGGACTCCAGAGGGTTAAAATATCGCTCAAACTCTAAGATCAATAAAATAGGTCAAATATGTAATAATGAAGTCTAAATTGTTAATATTCTAAATTGTCAGAGGGTTTTTTGTAAAATTACCTTTCATAATGGATTGGGTTTTGGTGGCTATTGGATCGGGTTCAATCCAATAACCCAGACCCAAATAACCTAAGTGAATATATGTTATTGGGATTTGCATTTAGGTTATCGGTTTTGGGTTTATAGGTTCGGACCCATTGTGAGAGAAACAGAGATAGAGAGATAGACAGAGAACGAAGAGAAAGAGAAAGAAAGCAAGAGAGGGGGATA
Organism: Agave tequilana; assembly: GCA_038442645.1. Lineage (NCBI taxonomy): Eukaryota > Viridiplantae > Streptophyta > Magnoliopsida > Asparagales > Asparagaceae > Agave > Agave tequilana. The sequence continues at coordinate 101,923 of JAVJIF010014940.1, forward strand.
GCGGCGGCCAGGCTGGCCTAGCCGGCAGTAGCGTGGCTGCCTCGTGGCGGCGGCTTCGCCAGGCCGGCGGCGGCAACCTGGCCAACCGGTGCCGATGGGAGAAGGGGAACAAGAAAGAGGGAGATGAGAGAGGAAAGAAGAGAGAGAGAGAGAGAGAGAAGTGGAGTGGTGGCCTAGGGTGCTGGACACGGCAACAGGTTGGCCTGGCTCCGGCGAGCAACAACGGTGGTGACTTGGCCTCAGGGAGAAGAGGAGGAAGGTGGTGGTTGTGTGGTGGCTCTTAAGAGGAGAGGGAGAGGGATGAAGAGTATGAGAGAGAGAAAGTTATAAAGAGATAGAGTGAGGTGAAGGAGAGAGAAAAAGAAAGAGAAAGGAAAGTGCTGGTGGCCCGAGCTGGGCTTGATGGGGGTGGCGCGACGGCCGGCGACGGTCCTGGTCGCCAGTCGATGGTGGGCAGAGAATGGGAGAGTGTAGAGAGAGTGGGGGAGAGAGTGAGAAAGAGAGGGACAATTCGAGAGTGAGAGAGTTAGAGAGAGGGAGATTTATTGTAATATCCCTACCTGATAATACGAAATTTCTACTTTTAATAATTTATTTAGGATTTACTTAACATTTATATTATTAAATTGATTTATTTTATACTTGTGTATAATATACACACACACACATTATGTGTATTTGTTTTTTATTTGCATTTATACAAGTATATGTATGTATTATATTTTATACATTATTATTAGCATTACTAATATTATTATTATGTTATTGTTGGTATTATTCCTATTCGATCTTCTTCACCAACCTATAATCCTATTATCATGTAACCCATTTAATTCAAACCCATACCCGTTGCCCAAACCCGTTAACCCACCTGTTGCCCAAACTAGTTAACCCAAACCCATATATCATCCCCATAATCCTAATCTTAACTACCTAATCTAAATCCTAACTAACCAAACCCTAACTAATCTCCATCATCTTATTCTCTTTCCCATCATCGCCGCACTTCCCTTCCTCTCCTCCTAAATCCCAGGCCAACACTCACTGGCGAGGCCCTCTCCCTTGTAACACACCTCCGGCAGCACCGAGCAACACCACTCTAGCAGCACCCGCACTTCCCTTAGCATGAGCAACACCCGCAACCCCTGTCGTGTGCCGCACCCTTGCTCTTCATCCCGCACAACCAGGCCATCCCTTGGCTTTGCAGCGCCACCACCTAGGCAACCCTCTCCCCTCCTCAGCGCAGTTCTCTCACGGCAGGCCTGCCGCCATTGCATCTTCTCCACCGAGTTCAACAACCGTGACAGTCCCCTCCTCCAACGCCATGGCCACAGCCCGCGACTCCCCTAACCTCCTCCCCAAGCCCCATGGCTGCGGCAACACCCTGCCCCCCCGGAGCAGCCCCTGCGGAGCATCTCCTTGCACCCCCTCAGGCTTGGCGCACCATATTGGCCGCTACCCCCTGTGCTCTCCTCCGTCGCGCCGTCGAGTCACACGAGAGCCCTGAGTAACCGCCGGAGTCCTCAGCCATTCCATCTCCCCCCTCCGCGAGCTCCGCCATTGCCAGAGATCGCCACGAGCAACCCCATAGTCGGATCGCTCTCTCAAGTTCTCCATTCTTCCCTCTCTCATTCTCTATATCTCTCTCTCTCTTTCATTTTATGTGGTATGTGTGATTATATTTGTGTGATGGGTACAATTATAAATATGGTTACATGTGAGTGTGTTAAATTATCTGCATGTGTGTGTGGGTGTTTTTGTGTGGATGTGTGTGCGTAAGTGACTGCTTGGCTGTATGATGGGTGTGTATGTGTGGGTATGTATATATAGTGTATATGTATGTGTGTACTTGTAAATGTGTGTATGTGGGTGTACACGTATATGTCTGTATGCACATGTGTGTAGAGTGCACGTGCACATGTGTAAGCATGTATTTATGTGTGCATGAGTGTTTGGTTGCGTGTTACGACGTTTCGGACTTGTTCGTGCAATCTGAACTCGGAAACAGGAGGTCCGGATTCGCGTTCGTTGCGGACCCATACACTACCGATTCGAAGACCGACTCATGAGATGATCCGGAGATCCGTACTAGTTCGTGCAGTGAAGACCAGCCGCGATTCGGATCCAAAACCTCATCATTTCATGTGAGTGTTTGCTCTTTTATCATTTCTTTATTTCTCGTTGTCAATATTATTTATATGTTATCTGTATCATTTCATTTAACAGACTGATATATTTGACCAGTATGATTACCCGTACCATTTTATATGATATCAGTGAATGTACACCTTATGTATCAAGTTGATATGAGCATTTATTGACATCATTTCATGTGTTGGTAAATCGCCGTTGTTGGCTTAGGTCTAGTATTGATATACCATAGACCAGATTTGGCCTTGTAACTGACCTAGCTGTGATAAATCTTAGAATATAAATATATTGATCTTGAGGTTGATGGGCCCCTGATTGAGGTTAGAGATTCATATTTTTATGTGAAATGATTGTCAGTCAAATTGTTTGGTGATTATTCTGACTAGAACTCCAGTAGATGTTAAGGAAGTGGTAGATATTACATTGCTTTACCGATAGAATAATTTACTGATACTTAAATTGGCATTAACTTAGTTAGAGTTGGAATTGGCCTAGATCTATATTTTGTACATTGGATTTGATCAGTGGACTCGATTGTGGTGGACTTGCCCTTGGGTTGAGGGGTAGGTGTAGATTGGATTGACTTGACCTGGTGCTTATATATACATAATTGATTAGTTACTTGAATTTCTGAATCTTGTGATTGAGCTTAATGGAAGTGGGAATATATAATGATCTTAATCGGATTGGATAGTGATGATCGGTTAGATATACATAATTATGTATTTTATATATTGGGACATGAATATATCAGTGACTTAAAAGATGAATATACTGATCACGTAAAGGAGGGATATTGTCACACTCCGCTTCCCAAAATACGTGAAAACAGAGTCGCGATGAGAGTCGGCGACGTATATATGCGAGAAAAATATCTCACGTATACACTCTAAGCCTAAAGTAACCTGAAAAAGCTATAAAATCTACTACGATAAATCAATAACACTGCAATATGACATTTAAATATCTAACACAATGATAGCAAATGAATAAGAATATGAAATGGTGACTGGATACGATATAGAGAAAATCAGAAAACAGGAATAAAAAGGAAGATAAGAATACCTGTAAGGGCAGAGGAAAACTCCAGCTCCTCGGAACATGTACGGCCTTATCGAACACCTGAGCAATAACATAAGACGTCCAGTATCTGGATGTGCGAATCCAAGGTCGTCAGGAAGCGACCTAATGAGTGTATAAGAAAAAAAAGAAAGTGTTCGTGCATATAACAGTGTGTACAAAAGATAACTGTACCAGAATAAGACAGAAATAATATATGATACCTAAATAGAAAAATAATAAGTCAAACAGTAAAGAAATCAAATGTCCAATCAGATATCAGGTATACAATCAGGTATCTATCATAGTCTATAAATCAGAGGGATAAAGTCAGTCAGTGTTATAGTCAGATATACATTAGGTCTATGGTGTAATCAGATGTCCACAACCAGTCATATATATATATGTGTGTGTGTGTGTGTGTGTGTGTGTGTGTGTGTGTATATATATATATATATAGAGTTCAGTCTACAATGTTAATGCAACATTCTGGTTTTGTTATTAATTATGTTAACGAACACCAATTGTCACATGCAGTAACGCATCTAATACTACGCCCACCACACGTGTCAATCAGGGTTCTAAGTTATTGAAACTGATTGGTTAGAGACATTGTCCATGCTTTAGGTGGGTCCCGTATATACCCGGGACCATGGCCCCAGATGCTTGACGCTGAACCAGGCCCGTACCGCTAGATACTCAGTAATAGTAACAGTAGTAATATTAGATGGATGCCAGTCATTCTCAGGAACCCTACAGTGGAACCCTCAGTCGGCTGCGCAACTTGTATCCTAGGTCCACCCAAAATGTAGACGTTGTCTCCTCTATCAATTTCCCTAATCGTAGTGTAAGTTGTCCACTTACATTATTTTTTAATTCAGTTAAATCAGTTAATATCCATGTTACCTGGAATACTGGGACGATACGGTGACAGTAACAATAACGATAATCGTATACACGGTGAACATTAATAAGAATAGTGGACAATATCTGTAACCATTTATACGATGAATAAAGTTGTACTGAGCGTTACGGTCTAATGATATTTTCTCAGTAACTTTCAGTAACATGAATAATACAGTAACATATCCTGCGCTGTCTAGTCAATGTGCTATCTCATATAAAATTGATCAAGATCTCATCCACCAATATTATGTCGTAACTAATCCATCAATTCATAATTTCAAAGGAGTCATCGGGAACATACATATCAAGGTCATGTCAGAGTAATCCGGTACAGTAAACCGCAAGTCAAATAAATCATTAATCAGTTCTCTCATACTATCAATTAACTCTGACCCTCTAAGTTTCCAATTACTGAGATCAACAATAACTGTTGTCAAACTCTGAATATAGATATTATCACCTATATCAATGAAATTAATCCCACAATAATTCTATCTTTATAACTGAATAAATTAAGAACCAATCATGAAAAAATAGTCTACTGATTATCTTCGAAATCAACTTAAATTAACAGATACTGAATCATAAATAAGGAGTAGAACACCTTCGAATAACATGTGATCTAAAGTAGTCTACATCTGATACTTAGCATCAAAAATAAACCATCAACTCTCACAACCTAACAAGTAGATAAATCCAGAAATAATTACTCCTAACAGTCCAAGATCAGTCTTATCGTACACATCAATATCCACAGTAGGATATTCATACATCTGATCATACTCCAACCATTATCAATATCATCTAATTACTAATTAATATCTGATATAATATAAATCTTAATCAACTTCAACTCTAAATAAGTCCATGTACTGATTCAAGCATCAAGAATTCTAATCCTTTAATAAAGTACGATCATAACTAAGCCATCCTCAATATCCAAATTAATTCTTATCTGAATAATCACCAATTAAATATCAAGTCTAATAAATACTTCACATAAAATATACATTTCTAATTACAGTCACAGACCAATTATCTCAAGATCAATCCCATGGACAGACTATCATAACTAAATCCGAATCCGAAAATGATAATCACCTACACAGGAAGTGGTATAAGTCTAATATCTCAATATCAAAATACGAGGTTCATATACGTCTGATGCTCAAATAAGAACTCGTCCAGCCAGTCGATAGATCGAATCAAGTCACAGTCCAAGGTATCTAATACTAGGCCTAAGCAAACAACGACAAACTACTAACACATGAAATGACGCTGATAGACACTCCGATAAGCTATATAATCAAAGTGAACACTCACTGACACCTTATAAAATGATACAGGTAATCATACCGGTATAATAAAGTAGATGGTCACATGGAATAAAACAAGTAACATATATATATATATATATATATATATATATATATATATATATATATATATATATATATACACTACTGACAACGGTAAATAAAAAAAATATAAGAATAAATACTCACATGAAATGACGCGATTTTGGAATCGAATTGCCATCAGGTCTTCACAGCACGAACCGATACGGTTCTCCGAATCATCTCATGGGTTGGTCTTCAAATCGCCAGTGTATCGGGTACGTAGCGAACACGAATCCGGATCTGGACTAAGTCTCTTGTTACCGGTTCGGATCGCACGAGCGAGTTCGCAACGCTGCAACACGCATCCAAATACATGAACTCAAACGAATACAATTATACACACGTATTGGTATACACCCCGTACATAAATACGCTCCATATATATACACTTACACTCTTATATACATAATATACGTGTACTTATTGCATACATACATACATACATACACACACACACACATTTATACATACCTTTACATAATTAGCCATACATACATACACGATTATTAATTCTCATGCATACACCAAACACACACACACACACACACACACACGTGTATACACTCCCGCATACAACCCATCACTTGTAATGAATCCATGAACACGCTAACGTTTCATATAATCTTGTAGATATTTACACCCATACCCTATCATACAAATTCAAAGCATAAAAATATACAAAGAGGAAAAGATGACTCACAGCCATGAGGGAAGCTTGCGGGGCTCCGACGGAGGCGGCGGAGACCATAGAGGATGTCGATGAAAAGCCGAAGTGTTCATGGAGAAGATCAAGATGCCGCGGAGGAGATCGGGGTGCCATGGATGCCCATGGAACTTGCCAGAAAAAGGGACAAGGCAATGGTAGCAAGCATGGAGGGGGTTGTGCTTGGTCTTGGCGCATGAAGGGGGCTCAATGGGCCAGGTGTGTGGGCCGTTGCCATGGATCTGCCGCACCAAGATGAAGAGAGGGTTGCTGCTAGACACGAGGCTCCGGTTGGTGGAGGTTTATGCCCAGGCAGCATGGGAGAAAGGGAGATGTGTGTGCTGCCACGACCTTGATGGCGGAGGCCGAGAATCTGCCATAGGCAGTTGGCGCATGGCGATCACGGCGAAGGACAAGACAGGCCTGGTTGTGGTGAAGTGTTGCCGGAGATTGGGGTAGCTTGGCCAGAGGTGAAAAGAAGAAGGAGAAAGCCATGGAGATGTGCTGCGGCTATTTTGTGCATGGCTGGGATGCTGGGGTGGTTACGCTGGTTTCCAGCAGGGATAGAGGGGCAGCACGGCCTGGGCTCCGCCAGCAAGCCAAGGAGGAATAAGGGGCCAGGGGGCTGCCATGGCGCTGGATGTAGGGGCACGACAAAGGGCATGGCTCCGGGGTGCTTTGGTCGAAGGTTGGGGTCTGTGTGTGGCTGTGTATAGGAGGCAGGGGAGAGATTATGGATGCAGCCGGCTAGGAGTTGCGCACGATGGAGAGAGAACTCGGCTGCCAGGGATAAGGGGGGAGAACTCGGTTGAGTTGTTGTACTCCAAGTGCTCACGGCAAAGTAGAGGGGAAAGGAGGCTGGGGATGTGGTTGCATGGGTGTTGGAGAGAGGGAGAGATTGCCATGGGTTGTGGGGATGCTGGGGCGCCGGGTGTACACGAGTCTGGAGATGGGAGATCATGCCAGAACATGGGGAAAAGTAGGGCGCGTGGGCTAGTGTTTAGGATTAGGTTAAGATTAGAATTATATATAGGAGATGATGTTAATGGGTTTGGGATTATTGGGTAATAGGATTATTGGTTTGGGTGTATGATTTATAGGTTATTGGGTATGGGTTCTCAATGGTTATTGATAACATGGGTTTAGGAATAAGAGATAAAGAAATATGAAACACAATAATAGTAATAATTAACATAACAATAATATATTAGCATTAACATTATATAATAATTAAGATAATAACAATAATAATAGTAACTAACAATAAAAATAAGAATCATAATTAGTAATGTTAATAGTAATTAGTAACACTAATAATAAAACTGATGATAATAATAATTAGCCATATAATAATAATAAATAATAGTTCAAATGCTAATATCAATACACTAATGATAATAATATTCAATAATAATTATAGCAATACATATAATAACAACAACAATAATTATAACACTAATAGTAATAAATAATAATCATAAGAAAATAATAATAACAACTAATAGAAATAATAATAATAGTAATTAGTAATAAAAATGTTAATGAATAATAATGGTAAATATAAAGCCAATGACCATTTACTATCACAAAATAATTTGTATGTTTAATAATAAAATAAGTCATAAATCAAGTTAATTAATATAAAAAATAATCAGTAAAGCAAAGATAAATATTGTAGGAAAATAAAATACAATATTACTAATTAGAGATATTACATTTTACTCACCTTATAAAAAAATTTCATCCTCGAAATTTCGATAAAGCGGAGAATGATAGAAGAATAAAAAATCGAGGTAGAAGGTGCAAGCTTCCATGTCGCTTCTTGACGCATCAAGAATTCACCACGCTTCCACTGCGCTTCTCTGATCTCTGCTACCAACTTCAAAATGGAACGACAAGATTCAAAAGACAAATAATTAGGATAATAGAATTTAGAGAAAGATAAAAATCAAGATGGAATCAAGATGGAATCAAGATTACTTTAAAATAAGAGACAAAATCAAGGATATAAAAGAATCAAGAGATGGGTTCCAAAAGGGAGGACGATCAATTCTAATTGGACTGAATATCATAATATAGATAGTATATGTCTATTGCGGTGTAGCTATATCTTGTTTTCAAGTTACTGGAATGAACTAGGTCTTCTTGCGAATATCAAAAGTCAAAAGTCAACATCGCAAGTTGAAAATTTGGCTCTGATACCAAGAAAATCCTGTCACGCTCCGCTTCTGAAAATACGTGAAAACAGAGTCTCGACGAGAGTCGGCGACGTACATACGCGAGGAAAATATCCCACATATACACGCTAAGCCTAAAGTAACATGAATAAGCTATAAAATCTACTACGATAAATCAATATCACTGCAATATGATATATAAATATCTAACACAATGATAGTAAATGAATAAGAATATGAAATGGTAACTGGATAGATATGGAGAAAATCATGAAATAGGAATAAAAGGAAGATAAGAATACCAGTAAGTGTAGAGGAAAACTCCAGCTCCTCGAAACATGTACAACCTCATTGAACACTTGATCAATAACATAAGACGTCCAATATCTAGATGTGCGAATCTAGGGTCGTCAGGAAGCGACCTAATCAGTGTATAAGAAAAAAAGGAAAGTGCTCGTGCATATAACAGTGTGTACAAAAGCTAACTATACTGGAATAAGGCAGAAATAACATATGATACCTAAATAGAAAAATAATAAGTCAAATCGTAAAGAAATCAAATGTCCAATCAGGTATCAGGTGTACAATCAGGTGTCAATCACAGTCTATAAATCAGATGAATAAGGTCAGTCCGTGCTATAGTCAGATATACATTAGGTATTTGGTGTAATCAGATATCTACAACCAGTCATATATATATAGTTCAGTCTACAATATTAATATAAGATTCCGATTTTGTTATAATTATGTCAGCAAACACCAATTGCCACATGTAGTAGACGCATCCCATACTACGCCTACTACACGTGTCAAACAGGGTCCTAAGTTATTGAAACTAATTGGTTGGAGATGTTGTCCATATTTTAGGTGGGTCCCGTACATACCCGGAGCCACGACCTCAATTTCCTTGTGCTGAATCAGGCCGTACCGCTAGATACTCAGTAACAATAATAGTAATCTCACTGTGAAAACAATGAAACAATAACAGTACAGATGGGATGCCAGTCATCTCCCGGGAACCCTGCAGTAGAATCCTCAGTCAGCTGTGCAACCTGTATCCTAAGTTTACTAAAAATACAGATGTTGTCTCCTCCATCAATTTTTCTCCTCCATCAATTTTCCCAATCCCAGTGTAAGTTATCTATTTACATTATTATTTAATTTAGTTAAAATAATCAATCTGCATGTTACTGGAATCTTGGGATAAGTGGTGACAGTAACAGCAACAGTAATCGTAATGGTGAACGGTGATAAGAACAGTGAACAGTAACCGTAATCGTGTATACGATGAATAGAGCTATACCGAGTGTTACAATCTAAAGATACTTTTCTAGTAATTTTCAATAACATGAATAATACAATAACAAGTCCAGATACTGCTCAATAGACAGTCTCATCTAGAAGCAGTCAAATCTCATCATCCATCTGTACTAAAGTGATATCAGTTCCTGATCCATCAACCCATAGTCTCAGTATAATCATCGTGAATATCAAGTATCAATCCATATCAAAGAAATCTTGTACAGTAATCCACAAATCGAATATATCAATAATCAGTTCTCTCATTCATCAATCTACTCTGATCCTTCAAGTCGTCGATACATCCATCCTCTAAGTCACTGGTGTATCCAAATGTTGCAATAGGGAGAGATGAGAGGAGCCCTCGCCTCACGATATGCCCATGCACAGTCCTTCTATACCTGAAAGACAATGTATTTGAACAGGCCAAGAGTACTCCAACAATGTTAGTAGGAGTGGGTCTAGGCCTATTGATTGTATTTGCACAAAGAATTGGATTGCTTCACAGTCATATCCATTTGGAACTAATCCGAAGATAATAATAGTCCACATGTATCAATTGGGAGATGTAAACAGAGAGCCACTTACATAAAATTATACAAACACACATCAATATACAGAGAAGGAGAGAGAGAGAAAGACTCACTCATGGGGTTCGCCAGCCATCAGCAGCAAGGGAAGGAGGTTTGGTTGCTTTCGGAGTTTCAGAAGTTGCCGTGGAGTTGCGTAGCAGGTGGAGGAAGTTGCGGAGTTGCGTAGCAGGAGTAGATCGGGCTGCCACGGAGTTCGCCAGAGGAGAGGAGGTCGGGCTGGCCACTGGGGAACTGTGTTGGGGCTCAGTTGTTGGAGGAAGAATGTAGGGCTGCTGGAGGCTTGCACAGGGATGTGGGGGTATTGTTGTGAACGGCGGGGTTGTTCGCGGAGTTGTCGGCGACTCGGAGGGTGCAGCCATGGGCTGCAGCAGGAGGGCACGCGTCGACGGCGGAAGGCAGACTTGGCCCGGGGCTGCTTATGCTACTGGCTTGCGCAGGTGACATGGGGAAGATCTCTGATTTGGTGTGGCTCGGTTGAGGGTTATTGTGGGAGAAAGAGAGGGTTGTTGCTTAGTTGGACGGGTGGAGTGCTCTGAAGAGGTCGCGGGAGACCGGTAGTTCCGGGGCTGCTACAGGAGACGCAGGCAGGGGGAGTTTGGGTAGGTTGAAGGGGGCGGCCATGGGGTGGTGGAGGTGCTCCGGGGTTGGTTGCGCAAGGAGAAGGAGATAGTGTGGTGGCATGGCAATGGAGGGGATCCGGGCTGCTGTGTGGTTTCGGGTGGACAGCGTGCATGGAGAGGTTGGAGCTCGGTCTGTTGGAAGGAGAGAAGGAGATGAGCTCGGGTGATTGGAATCAAGAAGAAGAAGAAAGAGATGGTGATGGCTTGAGGAGGAATAAGGGAAAAGATCATGATAATGATGACAGAGTGATTAGGGTTTAGATTTAGTATTCGATAGGGATAATGTTAGATTAGGATTTAGGATTTAGTTAGGATTTGATTTTTATAGATAGGATTATGGGTTGGGTTTGATTTGAACTAATGGGTTAAATGGGTTTCGGGTAGGAACATGGATAAAGGATTAATGGGTTATGAAATAAGGCTAAAGGGGTAAATGGGTATAGGGATTGAGAAATAACAAAGAAATAATAATAACAGTAATTATTAAACATTAATAACAATTTCAAACAAATAATTAACAATAATCATAGTTATTGTTAACAATTCATAATAATAGCCTATATGAAAAATGATTTAAATATTTTAATACAAATAAATAGATATTAACACTAAGAACTATAAACTATAACTAATAAATAAAATAGTGACTATTACCAAAATAACTTTAAAATATTTGTAAAAATAATGGAAAGGATGAGTTATAAATCAATTTAATTTATAATACTATATAACTTATAATATATATAACAAAGACACTCATATTTGTATAGATACAAATCATAAACATATATCTGTTATACGTATATATACACACATACATGCATTTACATTCATGCACAGAATAGATAATCAATAATAATAATAAGTAAATCCAAATAAAATTTATAAAAATAGAATTACAGTATTATTAGTCAGGGGATATTACAGTGTATGTGTGTGTATGTTTAATTAAATCTACATGTGGGTAGATAATTGTGTGAGTTGATCTCTCTCTGTATTAATGTGCTATAGAGTATATGTAGTGTGTGTGTGTGTAATGTTTGGGTGTAGTATGTATGTACGTACATATGATGTGTATGCATATGTATACTCGTATATATGTATGCATGTGGGTGTACACGTGTGCGTATGCACGTGTGGCTTGAGTGTATGGGTCATGTGTGAGTGTATTATGGGTGTGTGTTGATTCCCCTTCCTTTCTGTGTGTTTGATTACGTGTTGCAGCGTTTCGGACTCGTTCGTGAGATCTAAACTCGGTAATAGAAGATTCGGAGTTGTGCCCGTTATGGACCTGATACCATGGCGATTTGAAGACCAACTTATGAAATAATCCGTATCAATACCGGTTCGTGCAGTGAAGGCTAGATGGCGATTCGATTCCAAAATCGCGTCATTTCATGTGAGTGTTTGCTCTTATCATTTCCGTATTATCATTGTCACTATTATTTATATGTTACCTGTACCATTTCATGTGACCATCTGCTTTATTTTACCAGTATGATTACCTATATCACTTAATGAGATGTCAGTGAGTATATACTTTAATTATACAGTTTATCTGAATACTTGTTAGTTCATGTGATGGTTGGTTCTCACTATTAATTCAGGACTATTTGTGGTATATCTTAAACTGTTACTTGTTTCAATTTATAGATTGACTGGTGTGTTCATATTTGAGGATAAATGACATATTATATATGAAGTGATTATTGACTATTGTTTGGTGATTATTTTGATCGAAATTCCTTTAGATCTTGAGATGGCTTAGATAGGATGTTGCTTCATCGATAGACAGATTTACCGATACTTGGATTAGTATTGACTTAGTTAGAGTTAGAGTTAACCCGATAGTTATATTTCTTTTCATTGAATTTGATCAGTGGACTCGATCGTGGTGGACTTGACTTGGTTGAGCAGTAGGCGTAGATTGAGTTAACCTGACCTGGTGCATGTGTATATATAATTGATTAGTTACTTAGATTTCTGAATTTTGTGATTGAGCTTAATGAAAGTGGGAATATATGATGATCTTAATCAAATTGGATAGTGTTGATTGGTTAGAGATTAGATGACTATGTATTTTATATGTTGGGACCCGGATATATCAGTGACTTAAAGGATGAATATACTGATGATGTAGTGGAGGGATATACTGCTGAGTTGATTGACATGAGCTTGGTGTTTGTTTCAGAGGTTTTTGGATTAATGTTTTGATGAATTGATGAAGTTAGATTTATAGTTGTGAGTATTTTCTGTTTTACCCCTGATTATACTGTTTGAGTATCAATGATCTTGTTGATGTGATTATCAGACGTAGAGGTATTCTAAATTCTATATTGCTTGAGGATGCTCTATTTTTTATTTGTGATCTCGGCATTTGTTGTTTAGTTGATCTCGAGGATACATTCAGTACTTCATGATTGATTCTTGACTATTTTAGTTATTTAGTTATAGAATTATGGGAGTGATTTCATTGGCATAGGTGATTTATATATTATATATAATATATATATATATATATATATATATATATATTATATATATATATATATATATATATATATATATATATATATTCAGAGTTTGATAGCAGTTATTATTTGATCTCAGTTATTGGTGACCTAGAGGATTAGAGTAGATTGGTAGCGATGAGAGAACTAATTACTTGATTATTGACTGGTGGTTTACTGTACCTGATACTTTGACACGGATTGATATTTGATGTTCAAGATGACTATTGAGATTTTCAGTTGATGGATCATGTTATTGTTATATCCTAAGCATATAGATGAAATTGTATTTTGACTAGATGGTGCAGGAATGTTTTTAGTATTATTTCATGTTACTGAAATCACTGGGAAAGTATTGTTAGACCGCAACACCATGAACAGTTCTATTGCTCATCATATACACGGTTACTGATACTGTATACTGTTATTGTTACTGTTCATCGTGTATACGATTACTGTTTACTGATATACTGTACTGTTACTATTACTGTATCGTCCCAATATTCTAGGTAACATGGATATTGATTGTTTTAACTGAATTAAATAATAATATAAATAGATAACTTACACTGGGATTGGAGAAATTAATGGAGGAGACATCGTCTGTATTTTGGGTGGACCTAGGATACAGGTTGCGCAGCTGAGATAGGGTTCCACTATAGGGTTTCGGAGATGACTGGCATCCCATACTGCTACTGTTTTACTGTTACTGTAGTACCTGGCGGTACGGCCTGGTTCAGCGCCAGGTGTCTGAGGCGTGGTCCCGGGTCGTACGGAACCCACCTAAAGCATGGACAATATCTGCAACCGATCAATTTCAATAACTTAGGACCCCGATTGACATGTATAATGGGCGTAGTATGAGATGCGTTTATTACAGGTGACAATTGGTGTTCACTGACATAATTAATAATGATAAACTGTTATTATGTACTGTAGTTGACTGTATTCACCTGACTGTACTCATATAAGATATGATAGACATCTGATACATGTATGCTATGTTGGACACCGATGGTATACATGACCTGATTGTACACATAACCTGATCTGAACATCTGATTGTACTCATGACCTGATTGTACCCTGGACTCTAGCACTGACTGACTCTACCCATCTGATTTATAGACTGTGATAGACACTTGATTGGGCATCTGATTCTGTGCTGACTGACTTATTACTTTCTTTTCATGTTTTATATGTTATTTTTATTTTTATTCCAGTATATATATTTTCTTCATCTGCTCACACATGTTATATGCACGTGCACCTTCCCTTTATTCTTACACATTCACTAGGAGTTCTGACTCCATGGATTTTCATATCCAGATCTGTGGTTGTTTATTGTTGATCAGGTAATTGGAGAGGATCATAGGCATCTTAAGGACTTGGAGTTTTCTTTATTTGATTACCAGTACTCTTGCTTAACTTTTATCTCTGTTGATTCCTTATCCTCTATATATCACTTTCAGTTGTCATTTCATTCATTTATTCATCTGTTATCATGTGTGATTATTTATATGTATTGTTGCAGTGATATTGATTCATCTGGGTGATTATATAGCTTGTTCAGATTACTTTAGGCTAAGCATGTATACGTGGGGTATTCTTCTTGCGTATATACGTCACCGACTCTCGTCACGACTCCGTTTCCATGTATTTTTGAAAGCGGGGCGTGACAGTTACAATATTTCTTTTCTTTCACTTGCACTGCCTGAAATGCGGAAAGTTTTTGGTGGTTTTGAATAGAAAATATCTCATTGTGCTTTCCAGCTTCATTATCTTTCCACAGTTAATATATAGATAAATAATCGATATATAAGGTAAAATCACGTCCTGATGAGTTTATGGGATTTTTTTCTTGACCCTGAGGATCTTTTCAGTCCTAACCTCTCACAGGAGGAGAAAATAGGAAGGAAGAAGCAAAACAAGTTGAGTTGGATAAAGTTCTGATCATGAGCAAGTAAAACAAGTCTCCCGAAAATGGACATTTACTTGAAAAGGGAAATTTGCCCGATGCCAGCAATAACAAACCGATCATAGTTGAGACTCTATCTAACAAATGGTTCAAAAACAATGGTCACAATTCCAACTGAAAGTCGCTCTATGTCTACATATAAAAACTAATGGCTTTATTCTAGGCTTTAACACCACTTTGTTTGTCACGCTCCGACGCCCGCGACAGAATAAGGCAACGGTGTGCGACAACAGCGGCACGTGTGTAGGATTCGCTCTGTCGATGTGTTGTTGCAGTTGCGCACCCCTGCCTTATTCCCACTGTGGGCGTCGGAGCGTGAATGACTAAGATTTCATCTAATAGAGTATGGTACTTTCTAATCTAGGAGCATCAAGGTTGTTACAGGAAGGAAAAAATTGAGAAAAAATTGAGAATGACCAAGTAAAATTTGAAACAAGCAACGCCACAAAAACAAATTTAGGTCCTCAGTTGGCAGACCGTTTACCATTCTCATCAAATACTCCAACAAGACGTCACCTCATACTCAACAAATGTGTAATGATTGCAGTGTCATGCTCACACAAGAAGAAGAGGCGGCTGCCGAACTTTTGTTGCCTGTTCGTAAGCATAAGCTATCTCGATCAACTTGGCTTCGAACCCTTGGAGACTGCCGAAGAAGATATAGAAAGGATGTGCTAGCTTTCCATACCCTGCGGGCACACTTATCCCGGCATATCCACCATTGGTGAAGACGCTTGTGGCAGTCGCATTGGGTGCGACCACTGCATCCAGTTGCTTCTCCACCATCAACCTCTCCAATCCGTCCTTTGACAGCTTGGCCATCTTCGTGATTGCGTTCTGCTCGGCTGGACCCAAGCATGTCTTGTCTTGAGCTTCCAGCAAGATGGATTGCCCCAGCTCAGGTATTCTCCTGTAGTGAGCGTTGATCAGTTTTAATTTCTCATTATAACATACGAAGGAACACAAGGCCTTGTTTGGATACAACCAACTCTTGCCAGATAATTATTTTTGACAGAGTTATGAGAAGAGATATAGAGGGTAAAGTTGAAATTTTTGAAAAAAATTACGCATTTGCCCCCCTGCCCCCCCCCCCCCCCCCCCCCACACACACACACACACACTTTTTGGCTTGGTGTAAGAGTCAGATCTCAATGCTTTTTGAAGTTATTTTCTGACTCCAATTCCCTAACTCTTGTAGCCAATAAGACCAAGCTTGGGTTGCAAAAGTTGTTGATCATCTATCACCGATCAAACAATAGAGAAACACCGAGTTGAAAACTCGACAGCGAAAGCGGAAGCGTAGAAGATCTACCACTAGCAAGCTATCACCACACAACCAATGAACATATGATTTAACATTGTTCGGCAATGTGCCTACGTCCACGGGGAGGAGAGGAGAAATTTTTATTGAAAATAGAGAAGAAAATACAAGAGTTACAAGAAGATCTATCTCACAACTCTCATAGTGAAAATGAAAATATGAAATTCTCTTGAATTCTTGATACACCTTCAAAAGGCCACCCAAGGGTTTATATAAACACCTTGAAAGATCCTAGTCTAACACGAACTCAAATCAACATCTCCTCAGAGAAATAGGAAACCTGTATTCAAATCAAAACAGGAGACAGATCTGTATTAAGAAACTGCTAAAGATCTGTATTAAGAACTGCTAAAACTTGAATTTTTCTCTAATGAATATGAGGACATATCTATATTAGAAAACTACCATAAGCAAAATTCTTCTCCAATGAATATGAGATACTCCAAATACTAAGAATCTCCACCTTAACTCATGTTCATTGAGTCCCTCTGTAGAAATTGGCCTCTGCTTTATACACCTTCCTTCTCCTCCTTTTGTGACTTCACATGCTCCCTCTCAAGAGCCCATTCGTCACTTTACCTTTATAAAATCTTGATGAAGTTCAGAGATGCTCTGAACTTCTCCACAAGGATGGTCTTCGTTATCATATTTGCTAGATTCTTCTTTGTGATGACCTTTACCAAATCGATCACCTTATCATCCACGACCCACTGACGTATCTTGTGATACCTCAAATCAATGTGCTTCATCCGTTTGTGATACATGTGATCCTTAGCGAGATGAATTACACTCTGACTGTCGTAATGAACCCGAACTGAATCCTGTATGATACTAAATGTCTCAACCATTCCTTTTAACCACTAAGCTTCCTTGGATGCCTCAACTGTAGCCATGTACTCCGCCTCTGTCATTGAAAGAGCAATTGTATCTTGCAACTCTTCCTTCCACGAATGATGCACTCAGCTACTGTGAACACCTAGCCCGTCGTAAATCTTCGTTGATCAAGATCTCCTACATAATCTGCATTAACATAGCCTTGTAGTAACCTAAGCTTTCTCATTTTCAATCTCTGAAACACCAAGCGTAGTCTCGCAGTCCCTCGCAGATATCGTAGCACCCACTTCACTGCTTCTCAATGTTGCTTTCCTGGATTTGACATGAACTGACTTACTATACTAACTGCATATGCTAAGTCAAGCTTAGTGCAGAGCATATCAACATGAGTGATCCTACCGCACTAGCATATGATACTCGAGACATCTCCTCCTCCTCTTCTGGTGATTGTGGACACTGCTTGGAGGATAATTTGATGTGACCTGACAAAGAAGTAGTGACTGATTTTGCTTCTGCCATGTTGAATTTCTTCAAAACCTTGAGAACGTAGTTCTTCTGGGATAGCCAAAGTCTGCCTAAGTCTCTGTCTCGAGTGATCTCCATCCCTAAGATCTTCTTGGTTTCCCCCAAATTTTTCATGTCAATTTCTTCTTGAGCTGAGTTTAAGCTTAGCTTCTGAACATGTGTCTTATTTCTCGTAGTAATCAGCATATCATCCACATATAATAGCAAATATATCAGATCATCACTCTGTTTGAAATAAACACAACTATCATACTTACATTGGTTGTATTTAGCCTTGATTATGAAAGAGTCGAACCGTTTTGTACCTGAAAATCACCTAGAGGGGGGTGAATAGGTGATATAGCTATCTATGAACTCAATGCGGAATTTAAAAACTTAATGCAATACACTCAAGTGCAATCAACAAGTGATGCACACACAACCAAGCCAAGCAATTATGAATGCACAATATGAATAGTTGCAAGGCACAAAGTAAAGAGAGAGATAGAGAGAGTCAATGGATCAAGCGCAAACACCAGATATGTTTCGAGGTTCGAGTACCCAGCTCTACATTCCCGCCTTCGACACACGAAGGATTTCTAATCCACTAGCTAGTCCACAAAGAACTCTCACAAGGAGTACCCAACTCCTCTCTTTACAACCACAACCTCCTCCTTGAGGCAAGCTCAATCCAACAAAACAATCACCTCACAACTTGAGGGATTAGCACAAAACAAACAAGGATCACCTCATCACTTGAGGGATACACCCAATAGCACAACCTCCTCAACACAATGAGGGAAGGCACAAAGCCAAGCTAAGTTAGGGTTTTATAACTTGGTGGTCTAACAAACAACCACAAACACTTTCTTTCTCCCACACAAAGATCCTATAGAAGAAATAGTAGATTTTTAGCTCAAGTGTGGAGAAAACCATGGAATGGAAATCAAAATCACAAAGAAAATTCTTGGTAAAAACTGAAACCAAGATATAGAAAATGAATCAAAACTCTTTTCCCAAAACCCTTTTCTTTGGTTTTTCAAACCCTAGCAAAAACTCCAAATAGATTGTTCATATGAGTTCAAAAACTTCTTTTGATTGCTGTGAAAACACCAGAGAGTAGGAAAAAATTCGCAACAAAATTCTTGGAGAAAAACTCTTTCCAATGGGGTATTTATAGCCCCAGAAAAATATAGCCGTTGGCAGCAGAAAATGCCAGAAATACACTGCCGGTCGACCGGTCCGGTCGACCGTCCAATGGTCAAATTCTGACCGTTGGCAGCTACCAGTCGACCGCCCCGGTCGACCCAAACAAACAGAGAGCTCTGCTCTCAGACCCGGTCGACCCTGACGGTCGACCGTCCCTTTGTCTGCCAAACGTGCACAGATCTGTGCACGTCGGTCGACCGACCCGGTCGACCGACTTCATCCCAAGTCGACTTGGTCAGAAGACTAGTCGACTGGTTGAAGCCTGGAACAGAAAATTGAGTCAGAAAAAATAGTTTAAAAATATTTGAAAAATCTTTTAACACTCCTAAAAATCACCAAAAATAGTTTTATCATTTTGCATTGATATATAAACATGTGGTAAAAAGTTTAGCTCAAAATCAATCAATATGAACTATTTTTGTGTCTTATCATTTTTACCAAAAACCAAAAACTGTATTTTCTAAAACTGTGATTTTGAATAGAAAATACGTTTTGTCCAAAACTCTTCCAAATACAAAAACATGATATTTAAACACTTTGAAGCATGATGCATATGGATAGAAATCCAATATACATGAAACATATATATATCATAGTTTTTGACTTTAATTCAAAAATAAGTTTTTAAAACACAAAACATAAAACACATGAAATAGGTATATCAAAGTAAGTTTGTCTAAGTAGTTGAAGCATGCATGTATATAGAACAAATCTAATATACATTAACCATGTAAACTTGTTTTTATATAATATCTATTCATGCAAACCAAGATCGGTTAACCAAAAACCGAAAACCAAAACATGAAACGTGTGTGTTGTGAACTTGAGGATATCATACTATTCTAATCTTTACAATTTGGATCTAAACCAAACTAAACTATGGTACCGATGTCTTCTTGTAGAGCGCAATCTCCAAGCCGACTCAATCCAAAACTCTTTGATCCACCGAGCAAGTGCTATATATGATCTTTGACGCTCGGGCTCTTGAATCAACATGTGAAAGCTTCCAAATCATCTTGTTGAAGCTAATCACCAACTAATAACTTGATTAATGATCTGAAACTAAAATCACAAGATTATTAGTACACATAACTACATGAGTTAATCATCATCAAAACTAGAGTGGAAGGCCTTTGGGCCAACAATCTCCCCCTTTTTGATGATGACAAAACTCATGGAGTTATATATGCATGGATTAAAGTTAAGCTTCAAAGAAGCTCCTCCTTAACTCATGCATAGGATAAACAACTACTAAATGGCTCTAGATACCAATAAAATTATAAAACATGAAACATGCATAGATATGCATAATACAATAAATGGCTCTAGAAACCAATGGAAGATACCAATAAAATTTTCAAAAACAATTAAACATGTTCTAGATACCAATTAGCAAAAACAAATAAACATGCTCTTGATACCAATTAAACTAAGCAAATAAACATGCTCTAGATACCAATTAAACTCAATATTGCAAAACAAAACTAATGATCTAATGATCTCTTTTACAAGCTCTTGATACCAAAACTAAACATGTTCTTTAAATAATGCTTTGATACCAATTGAACTTAATATAAAAACACATAAAACATGCATACAAACATGCATATAAACTCAAATTCTTCTCCCCCTTTTGTCAATCATCAACAAAGGGTAAAAACAAAACTAATAAAAACATATACCGATTAAAAGAAATTCTTCTCCCCCTTATTTACAAAACTAATAAAAACATATTCTTTTTATATTCAAAACAAGGAATCAATCAAGGAATGCTCTCCCCCTTTTTGTCTAAACTCAAATATGATACCAATTAAAGAATGTGTCAATGAAGTGCATTTTGATACCAATTAAAAATGAAACTATACCATTGAAAAACAAAAATCTTGATGCCAATTGATAAGTAAACAAACAACATACCAATTGTAATAAACAATCTTGAAATCAATTGAAATTAAACATAACAAATTTTGAATTTCTAAAC